>BQNB010148814.1:0-16251 GCA_026074375.1 Tanacetum coccineum | reverse complement strand
AATCTGCATGTCTTTATGTTGGTAGAGAAGAGATATCCCCTTACACCTGCTACAATCACAGATATGCTGAATAAGAAGCTGTAGGCTGATCATTTCAATGAAATGTGTTATCAGCTTCTTAAGCTCATCACAAAGCAACTCAAGAATCAATGAAGTATTTGGAAGCATCCTCCTGGTGATTAATGAATCTTTTAATGAAGAAACTTGATGATTTTGAAGATAAATATCAAGTTTAGGGGAGGATGACTTGTTGATCCTACTTCAATGGATCTTAAATTCCTTAGCTTGTGTAAGGTTTAGTTATGCAAGATAAATCCTACACGACTATAGTAAAAACTTTATTTGATAATACTAAAGATTATGCGGAATCTAATCTTTAATATAAGAAGAATTCTTCAATGAAACAGTAATTCTAATGAACACACAGATTAACAAACAAAAGCTTCAATATATTAATACGAATACTCTAACTAGTATTAGGGTTACAAAACCTTAAAGCAATTAACAACTCTATGAATGACTCATTTTTAATACATATAACTCTATACCCTAGGACCTCCTTTTATACACCAAGGAGTCCTAGTTGATTTATAATATATTACAAAAACTTAGAATATTCTTAAAGATCTATTCTATAAATAATAATCCTTATCAACTAAGTAATCGTGATCTTTAAGCAATCTTTATCTTTTCTGAGCAGTCTTTATCCTTTCAGCAGTTGTAATTATTCAGCAGTTGTAACTTTGTACCATCAGCATTAACTCTGAACACTAGCAGTAGTAACTAGCAGTACTAATATATACTAGCAGTACTAAGTTACACTAGCAATACTAAGTTGCACTAGCAGTAGTAACTAAGTTACACTAGCAGTACTAACTACTTAGCATATTTTTCCTTAAGATTACTAATAGCACTAATTTATGCTTAGTAGCAGTAACACAAACCTTAGCAGCAGTAACTCTAAGATCATCAAGAAGTCTTTTAATCCTAACACAAGTGAATTCAGAATGTTATGTATTTTGTTCTTGAATATTTTCATGATTTATAGATGCTCCCACTTACTTTTGTAAGTAGAGATAATTATTTAAATACTAAATATTTAAGCAATAATAAATTGTTCTTAAATGGGACAACAAAATACATTTTACAGTTCTCATCTCTAGTTTGTTAATAATATGCTTCATAAGATATTAACAAATTTTAGAACTTTAATTAAGACATAATGGGACTCATCCCAATCCATAAATAGATAATGTCTTGAATACCTTCTAGGTTGGAACTATATTAAGTGTATCTATGGCACACGCAAATTCTAACCTTGATAGATTTTAGAGGTAGAGCAATTAAACTCATCAGAAATTAAACAACGTGAATATAGTTTGTTTCAACACATTAGACATACCATAAAAATGTGGTATTATATAAGTATTGGAATTGTGAGACTGCATCAGAATTCCTTAGATAACTTAATTCTCTTTAGGTTAAATACTTACCAATTAGGTCAAGCCAAATTGAATACAAAGTATTTTAAAATCAAGTGCATGCTATAATGTATATTTCTTTGAATATGTCAAGTATACGTTACAAGTCTTGAATAATTCAAGGACCTCATGTTTATGTGTTAACAAAAAGACATAAAAAATTTACTACTTACTTTATGTTATGAGTCATTGATAAATTCAAGGACTTTATAATCATGTCTTAACAAGCAAACATAATTATAGTACCTAAAGTAGTTATGAACGCATACTCTTGAGCACAATAGTAATTACAAGTTAATTTCAAACTTCATAATTATGATTTTATAATCAAACCATAATTATTTTAACTAAAACATATAGCCAATGAGTTGAAGTAGCTATATATTTTATCTTAATATTTAAATGTAATAGGGTAACAAACATCGTGTGTGTTTAAGTCCTAGTAGATTTATTATATTTCTTACCTTGCGGTTAAGATTAACCAATAATCATATTGTTATATGTTGTTTATTGCACACACTTAAGATTTCTCCTACTTGTGTCGAGACAACATGATCTAAAACAATATGACAAGCGCTTGATTGTATAAACAATATGATAGTGTCATAGATATTACAAGTAGATTTCAAACCATAACATTTAATAAGGAATTGTGGATTATTATTCTATAGATAATGTTTCAGAAAGCAACATCAGAAAGGCAACGTGTTATCTAATAAAATGAAATACAATCTTCCTTTAAGCAATGGTCATTCATATTCAGAAACTAATGAATTATTTCAAAGCAAGCTAGAAATAATATGGGCAACTAGCAAGGAAATAAATCTTGTAGCTCCCGCTAAATTTGACAACCCCACATGAATGTCTTTTCAGTAGTAAAACTCAAGGCTCCCACTGGTTTTGTCAACACTGTAAGTGTTACATCACCAGTAGAAAGCAAATAGCAATTTATTTACTTTCTTATTCTCTTATAATGCCTACAAGTAGCAATGTACTTAGGTATTGAACAAAGTATATGAAGTGTTACTTCTGTAGATGAGGGACTAGCCATCCATGCTTTCATTAACTTGAATTTTATAGCATGCAATTCCTCCTTAATCAGTCTACCTAGCCACAAGGGTGTTTAGCACTATAAGGAATGAATCGAGTCCAAGAAAAAAAATACCTAGAAGACTTGCTAGCAATTTTCTTTACTCGTTGCCGTTTAAACTCATACATCGTGACAAGTACAAGATGTCATTATTTTGGTAGCTATAGATAAAATGTACTCTAGTTACACAAAATATTTTTATTCTCCTTCAATTATTTCATGACCGAAAAAGGAATGAAAGATCATAAGTACCGTATCTTAGTTTTGTCAACTAGGGAGAAAAGATAGGAGTTAGTCTTACTCTTCTTACCAGGAAAAGAGACTATGTTTGTCTTTCTAAGAATCACATGATGACTTCTATGTTTATGAATGTATGTTGCGCATAGCAACACAATTATTTAGAACATAGAAAGTTCAATTTTAGTATTTTAGATAATTAAATTCTTATAGAATAACTACACAATTAATAGACTAATTATAAGACTAAGATTCAACTTGACCTCCCACTTATTAACCAGAGGTCTGACTAGTGAGAAAACAAGTAGGGCAAGAGGTAAACGACGATCGTTAATTGCATAAAATTGCAACTCTTAGACTTATGAGAATGGCAAGACATTAATCGACAAGTAATAATGTCAAGAGCTGTTTAGTTTCTCATTTATGCTTCGGGTCCAGGTCTGACCAAGCATACTCGAATTAAGTCGACCAAGCAAGAATGTGCAAAAATCGCCAAAGGTCTGACCAGTGAGCAAAATTCGCCATGGGTTTGGAATGACCCTGAGGTCTGACCAGAGAGGTCAAACCAATTGCACGTGTTCTTGGTTGGGTGGCATTGACTTAAAATTTTTAAAGGGGTATTCACATAAATGTGATAAAATGGCATGTACAAAGAAGCATGCAAACAACTTTGTAGCACTATTTTTAAAAACCTTTGATAATGACGCTGTAGTGACATGCCATAGTTCACGGTAACTCCAATCGAACGTACAAAGAAGCAGAGAATCAGGTCAGCGCGAAGCGTATTAAAAACCTGAGTTCTTTAGGATTGTTGACCACTCCGCCTTAAACTTCTCTTATAGTTTGTTCTAGTGGATGAGCCGTACTTCCCATGAGTCCATAACGTCTAGTTTTTAAATTCATGAAAAACATGTTTCATAGTTTTAGGTCTTTTAATGTTATAAAAAACATATTTTCCAAAAATCACATAGCAGGTCACAATGAATATGTTTTAGGCGTGTAGAATTAAAGACCGATTTAATGTCATCTTCCATTATTTATTAGTCCGTATTCTATTTGTTTAGGCATGTAAGCATTTAAACTAGTAAACAAATAAGCATGTAGGTACATAATAAATAAAATAACATTAAATAAAAACGAGTAACAAGTAATAATCCGAGGTTCTTTTGAGTCTTCCCCAATTAAAGAACCATAAGACCCTCACTAGGTTTTCTGCTAAGTGCCTAGATCGCCCCATTCATCATAAATTAATGTGATTGAGTAGGTCTTATAGCCAGAATTTAGGAAACTCAATCAAAAACTAATAATTAGAAAATCTAGTTTTCATAAAATTTAAAAAAAAAAGTTAGTTTCCAAAATTAATATATTTACAAGATTTTAAATATTGGAAGTTTTTATATATCTAAATAAAACAATTAAAAGAAGAAACAAATATAGCTAAATTAACAATTAATTTTATATTCCTCTTTTAATTCTTTATTAACTTTTAATATTTATCATGCAAGATCTAGCAATTTTCTTTATTAATTTATGGTGAAGATTTGCATATCTTTACCATATTTACAATAAGATATATAATAAAAGAAAAATAATCGCAGCTTAATAATAAATCAAATCTAGGCGTGTAACTAGGCGTAAAATTCGATTTTTAAGCGTGTAACCCTAGATGCCAAAACGAGTTGACTCGTGATGCCACTGTTGGGATTTATTAATCTAGCTAATCAATTTAGCCACGAGTGCACAACGGATGGATCTAGTTATGGCAAGTAGGTTAACACATATTAAATAAGGAAAGCGTACCTTTTGCGATTATTCTTGAATACAATAAGGTTTAATAATAAATCGCCTCTACGGTTTGCTCACACCTAAACACGGAAGCAAAGTATGTAAGAATTGCTAGTCTTATCTTCACGATCAAGCACCAAGTGTAATATCAAAACCAAACGCACGCCTTGCGTTCCCTTTTGAAGTCGAACCAATCTAACAAACCCTAATTAGGGTTTATATAAATAAAACCCTAATTCGTCACTTTTGAAGAATCACCAGATAACCACCACGTGTACCTTGATTTGTCAAGTAGGGAGATTCAAGTTATAAAGTGGATAAACCAAAAAACCTAAAGTTGTTTGTTAAATTTGGTTATGGGAGAGAGAACTAAAATTCTCTGTAGGGATTCAGTTGTGGGTTTTTGGGAGAAGGGATCATGTGAGCACCGAAACTTTATGTGTTTAGGAGAATGGATGAATTAAGAATGAGGGATATGGGGTGTGTTTTATATATGCACCCACCAATAACCTAAATCTTGTAGGAAAGATTAGTATAATTACTATATTAAAACCAAATCTTTTTCCTTCTTTTTTCTTTTCTCCCAACCGAACAAACACCCCCTCTACACTCTTGTAGGTTTCGGCCAAACAAGGAGATCCACAGGGTTCGGGTTTTGTCCAGTTTAGTCCCTTGGTTCTATTTTTAGAATATATTACATAATTAATTAAACAAATAATTAATTAAATAACTATTTAAATATAATTCGTGAAGTAAACCATACTCTTCGTATTTAACGTGTGTGCCCCCAATAGGCTCACGTTTTTCTAACGTATAACTTGCAGAACCGACTACCATATTCCAACATCTTTCACATGGTTTCATTTTACTTTTTCTTAAAAGTCACCTTTTAGAGTTTATACCTAACTAGGGTTTTACTTTTAAAAGATCATTTTAACCGTTAAGATTTGATAGGTAATTGATAAATGTTAAAGTATCGTGATGAATGCTTTGCACGTGATTGTGTCATTCACATGCCTTTACCAGACATTAAGTACATAAATAGTGTAATTGTTTTGGTTATAAAACGAGTTTGATTCGACGGTTAAGCCGCTAACTCGATGAACCGGCTAATCAACGAGGTCAATTAAGAAATCAGTTTTTATAACATTGCTAATTACAATAATGATTGACATTGATTTTTTATCCATTACCGATCCAAGTAGGTTGAACCTTCTCGCATGCAAACAGTGCACGCCACAGCTCACCGATGACCAACTTACAAACAGTTAATTAATTTTGTATTTATCAGAAAAAGAATAATAAGTCGTCTCTTGCTGTCTCTATCTGTATAGTCATTTATTATTGTTCTAACGTGTATGTATAAACCACGACCAAGTAGATATATATATCTGAAAAGGGTTAGAATGGGTGTCCGAATATCTATACTTTCCGGCGACCACTGTGGCACCAAATGGGTCATGTCAGTGCGTCAAATGGGTCATGTCAGTGCATCAAATGGGTCATGTCAGTGGGTCAAATTGCATATAATTTTTCCTGATGTGGCGAATTAGAACCAGTTAAGTTACAAGATTACACTTATGATTACAGTAACTTTTGAAAATCTGTTACCTTTTTTAAGGATCAGACTAAAGCATGGTACCATTTTATGGAATAATCCAATGAAAAACTCTATACTACATGCATGGGTTCTTTATAATTTACTAGCAAACTTGCAAAGAAATTGCATACCTCTCCCTTGTTAAGAGAATCTATGGTCCTGCACCGTCAAGATTTTTTTTTTTTTTTTTTTTTTTTTTTTTCCTCAGCTGCTATCTTCTTCATCTCACTTGGATCGGGTTGTGTAACGCACAAGAATAAGTAAACAACACTCATTTTCATTGCAGTACAATGTGGGGGGGGGGAGAAGAGCTCGGTTTCATTGCAGTACAGCTACAAAGACAAAAGACCAATTTTGCTTACCTTTTCTTCTTGGCTGTCCAACCACGATATCGTCTTGTTCATGTCATCTATTGCCTATTTCTTCACTTTGATTGCCACATCTACACAAGTACTGTATCAACAATTGGCACATACAAATATACAAATCGTTCTTACCTTGGCATGAGAGCCATGATTTTGAACTACGTCATCTTTGAGTTCTCTGACTTGAGAGCTATGCTTTTGAACTATGTCATCTTTCGATTCTCTGACTTGAGAACTATGCTTTTGAACAACGTCATCTTTCGGTTCTCCAACTTCATTATCTTGCAACAGCTTTGATGTTTCATTAATTGGCGTCATGCTATGCGTCTTTACAACAGCTTCCTTCCTGCAGAGTCTCATGAACATAAACGAAAGTTATCTGTCAGGGATGATTTCACTAAACAGAACACATTTAAAAATAACAAAAAGATGAACGAATGAATAATGGACACCTGGAATTCAATGCAGTTCCAAGTCGCGCTTCAGCAGAATACTGTCAATTGACACTATCATATACAAGTCCACAATTCCCTATCTTTAAGCAACGCAACATATATGACCAACCAATATATACCTCAACATAAGGCTTTCACCTGAAATCACATGATTATCATGTAGTAAATGGGATTACACTTTCAAAGCATTAATTTATAACGAAGAATAAGACTTGAAGGTTAACATAAATATCAAGCCTTCTACCAAATCAGTTTAATACTTAAAATCTAAATAATGCGATGACTAATGTATATTGCATAGCTAAAGGTTGTCTAGAAATACTATTGATTTCCAAAATATGACAAGAAGAGTTCCAGTACCTTGAATGTGGCTGCAGCATCAGCAGCAATATCAAAATTAGGAAGTTGAATAAAATCAAAGAACTTCTTCATATGATGTGATTCCAATACATACCTGAATACATAATCAATAAAATACACTGATTTTAGATTGACTGCAGAATTAAATGCCGCATATATACAGTGAAACTTAAATCTCTGGAAAGATATACAGTAGAAACTTGATAAATAAATACTCGATTAGTTAATATTCTGTAAAATAATACTTTCTGCAGGTCCCGATTCATTAATTTATACTAGATAAATTAATATCCATTAGATAATAAGAGTCAAAGTCTCATCTCACATAAGTAGGTCGAGGCGTGGACAATTTCTTTATAGGACACATGTAGCTAGTGATAAACAATGAGAAATATGGGTGAATAATAACAATGTACGGACTGACTCTGAAGCTAAGATATCCATGAGATTGATATTAGCCTCCAAATAGTCGCAGGCAATCAAGCGGGAGTGGACCTGCTGGCGTTGGAGGTTTGCAACAATTTGAGTAGCATCCTTGCGGGCCTGAAAAAAACAAGTATATTATGGTTTAGAAATGGAAATGAAATGAAAATTAAAAAGTAAAGTGAAAAGTGTAATTAGTTATTTAGGTTCAATTTGGGGAGGACTAGATGATGAAAAAGGCACAGAGTTTTTGGAGAGTGTTTTGTTTAAAGAAACCACATGAAAAGGCTTTCACCCGAAACCACATAATTCCCTATCTTTAAACGTGATTATCATGTAGTAAACGAGATCATGTAAACAATACAAGATGTGAACATACAACTTCTTCATAAATCAGCTGACGATGTCGAAAATCCCGGCTGCTAAGAACCGTTAGCGAGCAGGAGTCACTTAACCGCAACTTCAAATCCGAACAAATTACGACCTAATTCAACCCGAAACCACATCGATCCAGTCAACACCTAATGTTTTCATTGAAGCATTTTATCA
Organism: Tanacetum coccineum; assembly: GCA_026074375.1. Classification (NCBI taxonomy): domain Eukaryota; kingdom Viridiplantae; phylum Streptophyta; class Magnoliopsida; order Asterales; family Asteraceae; genus Tanacetum; species Tanacetum coccineum. The sequence goes on along the minus strand of BQNB010148814.1, from coordinate 7,906 downwards.
AAACATAGGGGGACATAACTACTAATGCTAACATAGAAGCATTTTATCAAACACTTGCGCACGCGCTTAAAAATGCACAATATCAAAATACATTTTCGGTTAAAATGACCATAATCAAAATCACCATAATCATAATCAAGTTATATTATCATTATGAAACCTAATTAACTCCTGTGTAATACGTGAGAAGTTTGCATTCCCCAAAGCGACTAATATTCTAGAACTAACGATTCATAAACTCTCATAACATGTCTTCTGAAGTGTTTGAGAATAATGTAACCTCATTAACAATCTACGCGCTCCCCCTTGACTAATTTCCAGATACTGTATTCTGCACAGACACCCCCCGAGCTCTCTATCAGCTAACATCACTCAGAACATACATCTCTATCGTCCATCAAAATCTATAATTAACAACACCATAAGTAAATACCATCTCCTTAACACGAATCGAGTGACGCTTAGTGACGATTCTAAGGTTGAGCTTCGATTTAAATTCTATAGTGACCTTCGATTAAACCTAAACGTAATTAAGTTGAATGGATCTTCCAAGGTTGAGAATCTTCATGAAATATATATGAGATTTGAGTGAATTGCTTCTATCGTGCAGTGTGAGGAGGTGATGGATTAAAGCCCTAATAAAGAATTGGGAAATGGGGGGAAATTTTTTTTATTAAAATGGGCATTACGTGAGTCAAAGGAGTTCAAAATATTTTATCTTTATTTAGTCAAAGTATAAATTTTTTTTTTGTTCTGCGGTTTACGGTCAAAATATAAATTAAAAACTGTTGCCACACGGTTAATAAGTATAAGTTGTTTTAATCAGAAATTGAGAGTATAAATATAACACCCTGTGTTTTCAAGTCATTGACGACGTCGATAAATCCACAATGTACCTTTTGTATTGTACGCGTTTGCTTTAAATCGTAAATATTAAGCTAAATCGCGTAAGCTAAAAATTAGCGTTCAATGTAAACGGGCATCAATCAATTAAATGTTTACATCAAGCAAGGGTTATATAATTATTTGAGTGATAATTATTTTAACGTGGTTCATTTTATTTTTATCGGATCGTTAAATCTGTGTGTATACTTAGTCGGATAAATTGCGGTTTAGGCTACTCACGGAACCACCTAAAAACTTTTTCTAAGCCTTAACAAATACCACTTTTATACCAATACATAAAAAGTTGCAAAAATATTTATATATTCTATAAATACCGAAATTCATTGCTCATTATTACAAGTGTTATATGAAAACTTCTTCACTTGAGTCAATAGAGTACATACACCATACTTCATAAATTCAAACCATGCTTGTTTTTCTTTGATCTTAGACCTAAGACCAAGCCATCCCTAAGAGCCTAAAAGACATCCCTTGAACCATACCATGTTCCCTTGACTAGATATACACCTTATATACAAGTATCATCTAGTAAGAGAAGTCTTACAAGTAAACACTTAGTAAAAATCAAACAAAAACCCTTTTTGCTCTATACATGCTACGGCATCAACCATGGCCCCAACTAAATCCATATAAATTTTTATACAACCCATACACTCCTATACACATCCATTCTAAGATATTCTAAGGTGATCCCAAGCATTGGCTAACCTTTTACAAGTAATAATCAAGAAAAGGAAGCTAGGGATTTTATTGAAGAAAACAAGGGTTTTCTTTGTGCAAGATTGAATTTTAAGGCTAAACACGGGTTTAGCATTCATTTCTCATCTCATACATCATCCCTAAGGTCTTCTAAATTCCTTTATACTTTTTATTATCATTATTTCATGTGTAATATGTTATTTATGGCTAAATCACCACTTAAGACTTTTGAATATGTAAAAAGGGTTTTTACTAATGTCTATGAAATTATACACTTTTTCTTATGTCATATGGTCATATATATCATGAAATAATGGATCTATAATTATGATATCATGTTGTTTAAGTATAAACATGTTTAGTTATAAATTAGGGTTTATAAAGTTAATAAAACCCCCCAAACCTTATTTATAAATCAATTACACATTGGATAATAAAAGGGTTTTATTTCGTGTTTCACTGAACAGTAGGTTTAGAGCCGAATAAAAAATAATACGCCTCATGACGATTACCACATTGATAAAGAACTCGAAAAACTGATTTACAAAAGAAAAAGATCGTTTAATTACGATTTTACGACGATAAAAACTTTTATAACTATTTTTATAAAAACACTATTCATTACAGCAACTTAAGTTCTTAAAACATCAAAAATATGATATAACTTTTAATTACGAGATCGTACTCGAAAGAATCATTAAAAACGGAGCTATAACGAATAAAATACGACATTTACGGGTTTTACGACGACAAATACGATTTTAATAAAAGTCACGTCTGATGTGAACAGTAAAAGTTACTGTTCACCAGAGGGTCAAAATATTAAAAATGTCAAATTATGATAACTCGTTCTAATACGAAAAGATGGGCATAAGAAACGTTAAAATCGGGATTAAAACGCAAAAGTTATGATAGTTTTACTAAACGATAATTATAAACGTTTTTAACTTACTTGAAAACGGTTATTTTACAAAAACATTGTTGGTGTTTGAATATGTAAGAATTATTATGTGCTGTTATCACAGAAGACAAAGTATATATTACTAGGGAGTTTCATAATGAGGCCTCTTCGGATGGCGTATCGACGAGTTGTTGGATTTACAATTTAAAGTGTCCTACTCCCTCAAAAGTCATGTCATGACCCTCTTATATTTATGATAGGCACCGGAACGATATACGATGTCAACAATATAAGATTATATTCAAGTACTCGGTACTTATACGACCTATGATAATTTAGGTTGCATTCGATCTTTTACGTGACGCATTATCTGCGATATTTGGATTATCAGAACTCAAGGTGAGTTCATAGCCCCACGTTTTACATGATTTGTTTTATAAGTTTTGGGGTGAGAACATGCTTGTTTACAAATGCATTTACATGGTTGATTACAAATTGAATTATGCACTTCTTTACTTGTCATGCGATGAGATACAATACTGGGTTTACTTTTTGGACGTAAACACATACTTGACTTTTAAGATTAATTACGGATTAGCTTAGGTTTCATGAACTGTAAATCACTTGGAGGGTGGAGAAGCCGTGTGTGAATGATAAAATATAATCTATTGAGGATTGACAAACCCCCGTTTCGGTAGTGATTAGCTCTCACTAGTTCGAGACGCCACTAAAACGAACGTTATTATCATGTCGAATTGACGACTGGATAGGTGTCTACAGGGCCAACACTGAATCAATGATTTTTACGTGCCTTGAATAAAGGTGGCTATATTATAAGTCTACGTACGCAGTTCATGAAATTAGAGTAATCGTAATAATTTCTCTTACATATGAAACATTTTGGGATATCATGTTCATTACAATATTATACTTGAAACTTTTTAGGATTTATTTAAGGAAAACCTTATATATGTCGGTTAATGTGCTGCAAGCTTGGATGGGCGAAACTTTTGTAACACGGTTATTTATAAGACCTATATTATTAGTTTTGGATTTACAATATACCTTACGAAAACCTATGAACTCACCAACTTATGTTGACCCTTTTAAGCTTGTTTTTCCAGGGGGAAATAGATGCTTGGCCTATTTGAGGAAAATGGGAGTCCAAACTTTTCAAGAATACTTTTCAAACGACACTTAGAGGTCGTTCTCTCATGACTTGTGCAATGGTATTATGAAGTAACGCTCCCGGAAACACATTCCGCTGCGACCCAAATTTTGGCGGGGTGGTACAGATTGGTATCGAGCCAAGGACTATAGAGAACTAGGTTGCTTATTTTTACCCTAAACTTTAGCCATTTTCACAAACATTGCATACATCAAACATTTTCAAAGTACACAGATTTTCTATGGGATAGATGAACACTAGAGCCTTGTCAAGGTATGGTGGGTTGCACCATAGCTCAAGACTCATACATGATATTCATACAACCATGTTAAACAATGCGAAGTTAGAAGATGAACGTAAAAGGTTCAATATTGTCCTAGTCGAGTAAATTATTAACTAGGTCGAGAGTGTAAACAATTCATGACTGAATTCAAGACAGTTCTTGTTTGATGAGTTGCGAGATTGAGCCTATGACATGACTCTGCATCTCAGACAGTTCTGGTTTGCATGAGTTGCGAGTGGGGAGATGGAGCCCATGACAAAATTGTTTTACACAATCGACGGTAATTGATAAATTCCCCTCGAGAAATGGTTAGGGACTCGTGAGGCATTATGTTGAAAACAATTACGCGTAATTATAGGTGGTAGACGATATAGGAATATTTGTTGAGGGATTGTACAGACACCACTACTTGTTTACTTGCGAAACGTGACATAAGTATATATTTATTATATATATAAATTATATATTATATGCTCTATGTAATATATATATATATATGTATAAATATATATACTTACCATACCTTGTGTATTCTACAATTATTTATATAAGGGTTATTTATATAAATACTGGAGCATTCCTTTAGGCAAGGTAGTACTATAAGCTCATAGTTTCTAACTTGATAAAACGAAACATTAAGTATATACAATACTGATATCTTATCATCAACCATTTATGCCATGAGCGCACATTCATATTGACCATACATCACTTCACAACACTCTATTTCGGAGCATGACTTTTGAGAATTAAACTAATCTTACATTTTTGGGATTTTGAAGGAAATGGCACCAAAAAGAGCCACAAGGTCAACACCAGTTACAGAAAATCCTACCACCACCACTGTCACCAATGCCCAACTTCAGGCAATGATTGACCAAGGTGTTACTGCTGCACTGGCAGCACGTGATGCAAACAGGAATGGCGATGACAGCCATACTTCGGGAACCAGGCGGCCAGAAGGTGGACTATCCGACACGCGTTACTTGAGAATGCACTTACTAGACTTCATGAATGCCAACACTACTGATTTCAAAGGCACTGAGGGAGTTGGTCGAATAACCAATGGTTTGAAAGGATGGTGACTGTATTCCGCATAAGCAATGCTTGTGGAAAAAATCAGATTCAAGTTCTCCACTTTGTACTCTTTTGGCAGGGAGCTTGACGTGGTGAATTCCCAGTAGAATTGTTGTGTCATGATGTTGCGTATGCAATGACTTGGATGATAGATCTAAGAAAGCAATGACTGACAAGTACTGTCCCGAGGAATGAGATTAAAGAAGCTCGAGATCTGAGTTGTGAATTTGAAAGTAAAAGGTTATCGATGTGCCAGGGTACAACAACGTTTCAGGAAACTAACACTGTTGTGTACTCTGACTGTGTTAGAATGTTTCCTGATGAGTCTGACAAGTTGGAAAGGTATGTCGGTGTTTGCCCGACATGATTCACAGAAGTGTTGTGGCGTCAAAACCAAAAACCATGACAGGAAGCTACTGAATGGAAACAGAGTTGATGATAAGAAAATCAGCACTTTTGAGAACAAAAGTTCAAGCTGAGAACAAAGAGGAAACTTGGACAACAACATACCAAGCTCAACAACAAACTTCCCTAAGAAGCAGAATGTTTGGTCAAGCCTACGCGCTGTGACCTGGTGAAAGAAAAGGAGTATGCTGGAACTCTACCGCTGTGCCAACAAGTGCAAAGTTTCACCACAATGGCCCATGACTTGTTGTAAAAATGCGCAACACTGCCAAGAGGGTCGGTCAATTTGGACCCTGAGAGGACTGTAGGAGTTCTGCGTGCTACTAATAATCAAAGGAACCCTGACTTGTTATGAACTGTGGGAACCAAGGGCACTACAAGAGTATTGCCCAGATCAATCTGAAACCAAAACAGGAAACAAGATGAAGGTACTGGAAACAATGGAAGGCTTGCCTTAGGTGGAAGAGAAAAACCGAGCAAGCCCTAACAACATTGATGACGAGGATCGAAGCTTTAAAAGAGAAAGTTGGTCTCGCTTTGCTTAATAAAATCCTAAGTTGGACTATCTTAGACTTTTACCTCCTTGGAGTCCCTCGTTGTATTTCTCTTAAATTTCCGTTGTACGAACAATTTCAAATTTACCTATCAAAATCAATGTGTTGTGAAAATTTCGTCAACCTTACTTTAACTTTCTACTTTGAAAGTCAAATTATAACACTATTTTGACGAAAATGAGCATCGCATGTTTAAGCCTCAAAATACATAGCCTGATCAACTATGTATATAATTCAGAAGGACATGCCATTGCTAAGGAGTAGTCACCTTAAAACATGCTCAGTCGAGAAATAATTTTCTATTTTATATCTAAGTTTTGTTGTACTTAATCATAAAAACATATATCCTTATCACGAGGAACCAAACTATAATCTGATAACTAAGTAAACTCTTACACCATCTTTACACTGAAGTCGACATCAAAATCCTAAGCCAAGAAGCTGAGGACAATCACTAGTCGCCTAGGGACAATCCATATTAAACTTCTCGCTAAAGGGTTACGCGATGTGGAGCGGTAAGCTAGTAGAATTTCAAATTGTCCACCGAGTTAGCTTAAGGTATCACTTAGAAAGGGAGAAGTATCGCCTTTGGGCAAACAGGTGGGAAAGCTATAAACCCAGGTATGTTTGACTTATCCAAGGTGATGGGAAAGGTGGGATCTGTTGTTACAAAGCTTGAGTTTCCTGAAGAGCTGAGTAGAGTTCATAATACATTCCATGTGTCCAACCTGAAAAAGTGTCATGCCGACGAACCATTAGCCGTTCCGTTGGATGGACTTCATCTTGATGACAAGCTTCATTTTGTTGAGGAACCATTAGAAATAGTGGGCCGTGAAGTTAAACGGTTGAAGCGAAGTCGGATCCCATTAGTCAAGGTTCGATGGAACTCCAAGAGAGGTCCTGAGTTCACGTGGGAACGTGAAGACCAATTCAAGAAGAAATATCCACACCTCTTCACCAAGACCACACCGTCGTCAAGTGCTGCATCGTGAGCCTTGAGGACAAGGCTCGTTTAACGGGGGAAGTCTATAACACCCTGTGTTTTCAAGTCATTGACGACGTCGATAAATCCACAATGTACCTTTTGTATTGTACGCGTTTGCTTTAAATCGTAAATGTTAAGCAAAATCGCGTAAGCTAAAAATTAGCGTTTAATGTAAACGGGCATCAATCGATTAAATGTTTACATCAATCAAGTATTAAATAATTATTTTGAGAATAATTATGATCCTTGTTCATTTTATTTTTATCGGATACGTAAAGTGCATACGTTTCGCGATAAATTAAGTTTAGGCATACCCGGAACCACAAAAATAATTCTACGCTTCAACAAATACCCACTTTTATACCCAATACATAAAATTAACTCAAATATATCATATATATCTTGCCATAACCGAATTCATGGCCAAATATTCAAAGAAATATCAAATTGGTCAAGATTGGTCTTTGTACATTTTCTACACCATTAAAACCACCCATACCTTGTTCCCTTTGACCAAGAGTCTTCCCTAAGACCCTCTCTTTGTCTCTTGACTAACTATTGCAATCTTTTGACTCTCCTAACTCCTATATGTACTAGTATGCAAGAGATAGAACACATACATGCAAAATACTTTAGTAAAAATCAAACTATCCTCCCCTTTTACCCTCTTTTAGCCCACGGCTCAACCCCCCCTATAAACTATCCATACTAAATTTTTCTATCACTTATTTACACATTCTCATATCATATCTAAGATGTCCTAAGTTATTTCCAAGTATTGGTTAAGGATTTACAAGTGTTGAAGCAAGAAATCAAGATTTTGGGTTTCATATTAAATTAGGGTTTTCATAGCTTGAAAGCTTTGGATTTTTATCTAAACAAGGGTTTAGATTACATTGATCATCATCATCATACACCATAAGGTCAT
>BQNB010148811.1:0-13438 GCA_026074375.1 Tanacetum coccineum | reverse complement strand
CAAACTGCAGATATCTTTAGCTATTTATACTTGTAGGATACATTGTAAGTAATTCCATATGCCACCATATTGGGAGAAGATTGTTATGATAAAAAAATATGGCGTCTATATGGAAATTATTCTAGTTTATGTTTAAGTTAAAACACAAGGACTAAAAGTGTAATTAGTCTAAAGTGTCCTTGTGTTTTTCCTATAAATACTCCCCTCTAATCAATATTAGATGGTGAAGCTCACATTTATATTTTCCATTTCATTTTACATTTTAATAAAACTTTGAAAATTAGAAAAAGCTCTCTCCTCATCATTATGGCTTATTCTTATTTTGAGCTTCCCCGACCTCCCGAGATTTTGAATCGTGAGACCTCACAAGTGGTATCAGAGCAGCAGGAGCGTTTCATGATGTTTTCTGCTTATTCAGTTCAGTTTATTAAGGCTTCTTTTTGCTTATTATATTCTAATCAGTTAGCTTATTTGGTCCAGATTTAGTCCTGATTTGTTACAGCAGTTATTTTACAGCTTATTTTTTCCAGTTCTTAATTTTTAAGATCAGATTGTATCAGTTGTATATGTGCTTATTTGTTAACATCTCAGTTATGTTTTATGCAATCGAGATGGCCAGATTACGGTTTTATCGTATTTTGGTAACAATTAAGTACTAATTTCGGATCTATACCATTTTCGAAACTGCTAAACATCAAACTCGAAAGTAATACCAGATCTATCATTTTCGGAAGTCACACTCGGACGTTTTTTTAGATCAGGTAAAATTCTATAATCTAACTAGTTCTTCCGAAATTGTTTTTATCGAGTTTGAAAGGAAGAAAAACAACATATCTGTAATTATATGCTACAAAGAAGAGATCTCAAAACAGTTACAACTACAAACACATATCTGTATCGATATATTCCAAAAATTAGTTAACTCTGTTCTTACCGAGTTAACCCAGTCCAAACCTGTCTAGATCTGTACCAAAAAAGAAAAACCAAACAAAAACAAATCCACAGCCAACTTCACCACAAATCCAAACTATCATAACCCATCTTTTCAACACCAATCTGAATCAAAAACAAAAAGAAATAATAGACATGATCTCAGTTCACTTTTCTTGTCTTACATTGAATATGTGACCTCAAAAAGATTAAAAACACGAAGAGGTGTCATCATAGATCTGTGACAAAGTGCATATTGTCGATCAATATCCGAAATTAAAGAAAGAGATTTAATAATTTTGTTACTCTCTTTTCTTTGTTTCGACTGAGTAAAAATTTAAAATCAAGAGAAACAACCTACCGTATACCTTCGTGAAGATCTTAAAGACAAGGAGTTTATGCATCTTAGTTGAAGTGAAGGGGTTCATGGGTTGGTTGTTTGTGGTTCTCAGTTAACAAGACAATGACATGGTTGTTTGTGATGTTGTGTCTGTGGTTGGGGATATGAAAATCATTAGAGAGATAAGGAGTAGGGTTTTGTTAGGTTTGACAGCAAATATACATATGGTAGAGTTAATGTGTTAATATGGTGAGAAGTTATAAATTTGTCATGGGCCTTAACCGTACCACATCAGTCAGAATGGGCTAAAACCAATTTATAAGGGGCTTTCAATGATTTTGGGTTGTATTTTCTCCTTATCAAAATTAGGTTGGGCTGGAATAATAAGAATACAAAATTTGTGGGCTCCCTACATAATATGCAATGGCTGTGTAAAGATTATTATGAGTTGCGCTAGTAATTTTGATAGGCTCATGTTCACTAAATTATAATATTATGGGCTCAAATTTTTGTGTGTTCATTGTATTAACATGGGCCTAGTCGAAAAGTGGTTAACAAAATAGGCTGAATTATGATTGGACTGCGTATTTTATATAAATAGGCTGAACTATTATGGCTAAAAATGCAAAAACAAAACATCACTTATTGCTTAAAACGATCCGGATAAAGATTCACGAAAACCATTCAAAAGGCTAGTCTCGGTATCTAATCGCAAGAATTGATTACGGGGATGATTCATTATCATTTATTTGAAGTTGAAGTGGAATTTCACAGGTGCGTGTACTTATCATATCTTAAAAGTCAGGGTTGGTTGGATGATGACTTTTAAAGATAACTTGTTCGAGCTTATAGCTGGTTGTTGATGAAGACTTAACAAATCTAGCAATGTGTGATCTATAATCGCAGAAGTTGGTGCTCAATGCAAACATTTGCTATAACTTAAAGGAGTTATGTTGTAGTGCTCAGTGTTTCACATAGTAGAGGATTTGTCAAGAGACTTAGGTCTACTTATACTTCAAGGAATTACGTTGTAGTATTCAGTATAAGTTTGGAGTCACGTGGATAGTACAAGATATAAGTCACAAGTTTGGGGTATTCTACTTCAGCATCAAGTTTGTGATACTGCATTTTCTCCATCAATATTCATTACAAAGAGCCGACATAATATGAGGTTGAAATTAAATAAGTCTGAGGAGAAGCGACTTCACACATAACTTCTCTATCGAACATTCAGGCGTAACCGAATTATGATTATTTTGATGGTCATTGGATATAATCAGGGGGAAGAGTGTTCGATAGATGCAACAACCTGGGGAAGAAATGTGTACATCCGTGACTTAATTAACTTTGGTGTATACAACATCCGAGACTTAATTGACTTGGATTTTCTTTCTTCTATGAGTTGTTTGTTTGAAGTATGTGCATGTTCCCCTTATTAGATTGGCTACTAATCAGCAACGAAGAAGTCAAATTTGCTGCTAAGTGTGGTTTACTTATTCTTCTACAAATTCTACTGCGAGATTAAACCACTATAGTTAGAAGATTTGTCAACTACATCAACGTGTCATATTTGCTTCGAATGGCTGTCTGTTTGGGGGGAAGCAGTTGAACTGCTTAAAGACATGCGGTATGAACTGGGGGAAGTCAACTCAGTTTATACAGATTACATTGTATTCTCTACAAGTAAAGGAATGATTCAAGCTAAAGTACATGTTAAAGACAAAGTAAACTGCATATATCTTTAGCTATTTATACTTGTAGGATACATTGTAAGTAATTCCATATGTCACCATATTGGGCGAAGATTGTTAGGATCAAAAATATGGTGTCTATATGGAAATTACTCTAGTTTATGTTTAAGTTAAAACACAAGGACTAAAAGTGTAATTAGTCTAAAGTGTCCTTGTGTTTTACCTATAAATACTCCCCTCTAATCAACATTAGAGGGTGCAGCTCATATTTATATTTTCCATTCATTTTTCCTTTTAATAAAACTTTAAAAATTAGAAAAAGCTCTCTCCTCATCATTATGGCTTATTCTTATTTTGAGCTTCCCCGACCTCCCGAGATCGTGAATCAAGAAATCTCACATTTTTCATGGGCATGGTCGGGAAAGTATCTAGCAACACTATTCTTTATTTCTTTAGACTTAATCTATTTGTTTTGTTGTTTTTATATTTACACCAATGGTATATTTCCTATGCCTAGTCCCTAGCCTTTGGTTTGCTCGAATGAGGGAGTGAGCAATCACATATGTATCATTCATGCATTTGAATGTGTATGTGTGGTTTTGTCACCCTTGTTGGTGTATTACTGTTGGTAAAGGATTACTAAATTCCATACCCTATATTGTTCTTCATCCCAACCTTTGGTTTTACTAGAATGAGGGAATGAGCAATCATATGTATCTCGGTTATGGATTTGGGCGTGTATATATGTTTTTTTGGCCCTTGTTGGTTTACTACTATTGGTGAAGATTACTAGTCCTATTCTCTAGCTTATTCGAGTTAAGGAGTGAGCAATCACAAGTGTCGTGGTCATGGATTTGGGCGTGCATTTGTGGTTTTGTCGCCTTTTCTGGAATATTGGTATTGATAAAGATTAGAAAGAATGATCAACCCTTAAACATTAACCCAATTTACCTTTTTAGACTTGTTACTCCTTAGCTTTAGTGGTGGAGATGTGTATCCTTACCAAGCTTATGATAGAATACTCATCAGGTTCGAGCAATTGAGTGAATTACCAAAATGTTACCACATAGATTAGTATAGTGATTTGAGTGTTTTCATTTTCCTATTTTGTGAGGTGTTTGGTTGTGTGCTAGTAATTGAATAAAAAATGCTTTAAGGAAAAATCCTAAACCTTGGTTCGGGATACATTTTCATAAGTTTTCTAAAGTCTACTTGAGGACAAGTAGGATTCAAGTGGGGGGATATTTGATGACATCAAATAACTTCTATTTTATAGCATCATTTATCCTAGCTAAATTGCTCATTTACGTTATTTATGCATGAATTGGTACTTAATTGCTAATATTTATGATTTACAGTAATTATCGAGCAATTGGTGAAAGTTAATCAAAAGGCACGCATTTTGGAGCTTAAACGAAGAAATTAATAAGTCTATTGTTCTGACAACCTATACGCCATATCCATCAAGGAAGATACGGCGTATCCGTGCCCTAACTTCACTATAGCATCCACGAAGAGAAGATCTATATGCCATATCTAGAAGAAGCCATACGTCATATTTAAGTACAAGTCATGGAATATTCTAAAATATAATAATCGTGGAGCCCACACCAAGTTACCCTAATATGTTGTATCGAACCCTTTCAATACGGCGTATCGACTAAATTTCAGGCCTTATAAATACCGAACCCTAATACAAAGAAAAGAGAGTCATTAACCACCAAGTTCGATTTTCATAAGAGAAAAGAAGCCAAAAAGGTCGTGCAAAGTGATTCAATTCATAGGAAAACTCTTGTAATTTCTATACTCTAAATACACGTTTGGTTTTTAGTATCATTAAATTTAATTATCGTTTTGTTTACTTTAATCGTTCATTTATGACATTTGTGTAGTTACAATAGGTATTAGCCATGTTTATGGTAATATAATGTTTGGTTTGTTTATTTAGATTGTATGCCTATTCATTGTGAGTTGATTATGTTTATCAATTTATACTTGTTTACGTACTTAAGTATGCAACCTATCATTTAACTGGATCTAGCTACAAGTAGAGCTTTAGCTAGAGTCTGAGATGGCTCTTCATACAACAATTTATATATCTAGAGTAATAGGATCACAAATATTGACCTGTCTTTACCTTTGGTTTAGTTAATAGTTAGACTAGCAGGTGACCAAGATCTACAAATAACGTTCTGATTCCTTGGGTAAAGATCTGGACAGTGGACTACTAGTATATAAAGAGTTGTTAAGCAGTAAGTTAGTTAAGTCTCGTTAAGCTAGGTTTCATTGTTTCAATATTATTACCATTATTGTCTCCTAAAATAGATTATAATCAGCTATGATTGCTTTAAGCGAGTGTGTTTAATTGTAAAAGAATTGGCACATCTAGGGTTTAGGAAGAAGTCTCACCTAAACCTAGGAATGATATGTCACCAATGAGATAAGATAATCATTTCACTTATAAACTAAACCTGCATTTTATTTGATTAAATATGGTTAGTAAGTTTTCTTTACATTAGGCTTGACCGCTTCTTTATCTTCTATCTTTTAGCTTGTGTGTGTTAATCACCGTCATCTTAGTTTATGTAAACCAAAACTCATGCCAGTCTCTTAGGTTGCGTTAGTTTAGGTTTAACATAGGATTAATTAGGACTAACTTAGATAACTAAAATACTGATAGATTTAAGTGTTAACTATCGCTCTTGGTGATCAACACCCTACTTACCAACAAACCTACAACTGATCGGGTACACTGCCCGTTAGTGTTTGTTAATAGGTAAAGTCAGCAAAATATAAATAATAAAACTTGAATAATAAATTACCTACACAATGACACGCATCATTTACGCAAAGTGACTTTTGACTTAGTTTGACCAATAAGGTAGTAAATGCCTATGTTGGCATTCAAACTATATTTTCATACCTTCTACTATTAATTAATTAGGTATATTATTATTATGTGCTTCTTTAGTATTATTATTATTACTGCGCAGTTCTTGTCTTGATCTGATCTTAGGCGCGTGTGCGAAATGACGCTGAAATGTTAAGATTCTGGAAGTTCATCAAATTAAGGTTCGTAGTGTTATTTTATTTTACTTTACCACTTTATCTTTCTTTATAATATTTCAGCATTAGGACATGTTCATATTAAGTATGTGGGGGGGGGGGAGATAATCTGGAAAAGTAAAAAACTTATCTTAAAAAAAAGAAAATTTTCAAATAAAAAATATAATAAGAGTTTTTTGAAAAATTACATTTTAATGATCATGTATAAGCAAATCTGACTCTGGATTGATAACATTACTAGCATATTTATACCACCCAAAAGAAAAAATGTGAGGATTAGATCTTAAGAGATTCGGGTATCCACCTTTGAAACCGAAGATAGTTTTTATCTTTAGCTTTATCGAGTTAAGGTTTGAATGAAATTGCAAGTGTCTCATCCGTTGTTACGGCTGTGTATTTGTAGTTTGTCACCTTCTTCTAGTGCTTTGGGGTATAGATTTATTTTTATATGAGTGTGCCGTTATGATTGTTAAATTCTAGTACTTGTGCTTAATTTCTTTGACGACCGAGACCGCAGTAGAAACATGTTCACGTGTTATAGACATTTAACCAATAAAGAGGTAATATTAAAACGAAAATATAAATATAAATAACTTTGTCAGAAAAACTTTTTAATTTAATTATCTAAAATTTTATGCGTACGTAATGTTGCACGTAATTGCAAGTATTGCTATTATAATGAAGTGCGAAGGTTGCAAACTTCTAAATTCATTTGAAGTAGTATGCTTATCCTAAGTATGGGGAGAAAGCAAGTTTCCCCTAAGTGAAAGTTGAATAAGGCAAAATAAGCCAAAGTAAAAAAAAGAGGAAAAGAAAGTGATGAAGTGAAGGAAATGTCTAGTATAATTCCGGATAAGGTAGATTATCATTTAATTAAAAAATCTTTTTGACAATATAAACCTTAAGTACTATTAAGTAACCTCTTTTAATGTTGATGTCCGGTGCTTACGCCATGTCGGTGAAGTTTAGTTTCTTATACAAGCCTATGGTAATTTAAACATTTCATGACTGTGCGTATGAGTGACTTTCGTATACCATCTATTTCACTAAATTAAGCGAGTATGAATCAAAATTATCTATAAAAATTTGTAAGTTACTTTGTCGCGTTATCTATGCTTGTGATTATTAATTTGTTTTATTAAAATGAAATGCTTTCGCTTTGATTCCTTGAGGGCAAGCAATAAGCTAAGTATGGGAGGATTTGATAATGCTCTAAATATACATATAATACCCCTTGAAAATATGTGAAATAGATATGTTAATGCATGAAATATTGCACGTTTAGTTGCTTGTTGGTGTAATAGTGTTTCAAGACCAAAAAGGACGAAAAGGACTAAAAGCGCAATGAAAATCCGTTAGATACACTAACGGTCGTCAAGAGAAGAATCTAGAAGTGAAGTTAATAAATATTTAATGAAAAATGCAAAAGTGCAGCGCACAAAACCTTTTGTGCGTACTTCGACCTGCGGTAACTCAAGTCATTATGATTTGCATTCATATTGCAACCATTCACTTGCCCACTTCCACCAACTAAAGCCCTCAGCTTAACTATTAACTGGGCACAAAATCAGAGGTTTTAATCATCCCTTCTCCTCTCAATCATCCTATTCTTCACCTAATGAAAGTATTTCAATTGTAGAAGAAGTAGCAAGAAAGTTCTTGGGGAATAGTTGAAGTAGTTCTTGGATCTTCACCATTCCTAGGAATAGAATCCCCAAAAGAGGTGGAAATCAAGTGAAAGAGGCTTGTGACAAAGTAATTATCCATTTAGAGTTGAATTTTCGAGTTACTATAGTTTTCACTTGGAAAAAGTTCCTGCAAAAACCATATCATTTGCTTGTGGAATTGGTATAAACACGTTTCTCTATTTGAATATAATGTTTGCTGAATCCATTATGCTTGTTATGTGTTTTGCTTCCATGATTATGGAGTAGTTGTTCATGTTTATTTGGGAATCATGAGGGTGATAAGGATCAAACTTGGTTAAACTAATGATTTTTGGCATTAACAAATACGAACTTGATGTTTTTATACTTGGATCTTTAATCATCATTTGATCACCACTTAGTCCGGATATAGGTCGAAAGACTCTGACTTCGTGCTTGGTTTCTAGTTGTTTGTCTATGAACAACTCAATCTTAGCTTTGTGAGGATTGGCTAGTTAAATGATCATTAACCCAAGAATAAAAAGGTTTAACGCTCAACCTCATGTCTAACGAACTTGGTTGAGTAAGTTTGTATTTATTATTTCTAAAACGCGAAGCGAACTTAAAGCATTTTTGTAAAACCTAAAAATCTCAACAAGTGTAAAATTACCAAAATACCCCTAACGCAATAAAATCCATAAAAGCATGAATACATAATTAAAAGTAAAGGCCGAAAGGATTTTTCATTAAGAGAAATAGATAATCTTTTAAGTAAATTACCCGTTTTCTCAATCGATTATGCTAAAATTCATGAACTCGTTATCTCCTTAAGTTTGTTCTTATTCACTCTTGTCTCCTAAATAAGCATTGTTTTTAATCTTGAAATATATCTTACCTTTATCTTTAGATCATGACAGTCTATAAGATAACTTTACGCAAAACATCTCAACTTTTCTTAGAATTACCAATCCTGTGGGATGACCTAGTCTTACCTAAAAAGATTATACTACATACGTGGGTTATACTTTTACCCGTGTGTTTCCATATAATAAATTGGTATTTTCAGTGTTATAAATTTAAAGCTTTTAAAACACATCAAACGTGCAAACAATTAGCATTTTAGCAATAAGCATGGGATCAACTACCATCATGGCAAGTAGGCATGTAAGCAAATTTCATCAAAACATATTTCTCATGCAAGCACATTTTTAATATCATTATTTAATCACTACGACATGTAGGTATATAATCACATATCATCCATAAACTCTCAATTTATGAAACCATATTGTATTCTTAAAGACACTCAATCAAGTGAACAAATTAAATGTGACTAATTGCTCATCATGGCAAGTAGACGTGTGAGAAAATTTCATGTTATCACCTTTTTTATTTTTAACATATTCTTTAAACATCTACTTGTTGGCAACATGATCGTGCATTTCATTTATTTGTATATCTTCTAAAAGATTTTTCATTTAGACATGTACATATACGCATTAAGCAATTAAGTAAATGACTCATGATGTTATGTATTAATATGAAAACTTTAATCATCTAACCGATTTATCTTAGTTTAAGATTTATGATAAGTTTATTTATGCATGTCACACATAACTTTCGTTTTCATTCCTATGTTTAATTTCTCAAACTAACAAGTATTTTCATGCATCCATATCAACCAAATTTCCATAAGTTCTACATTAAACATATATGCATGTTTAGTCCAACTTTAAGTTAATTGTCTTTAAGCTTCTAAGTTCACCTTTCTAAGTACGCCGGTTTTCCTAGAAAAACGTAAAAATTTTAAAAAATCTCAGGAAGTACGCCGCACTTACTTTGAAGTGCGACGCACTTTGCTGTCTGGACAGTAAAAAAATGTTTATATCTTGATTCTCATAGATAAATTGCTCCATTTATTGAATGATATATGTTTATTAATATCATGTAAGTGTAAAAAAAGTATTATTACTTATTTTAACTAACCCACTAACGTTTGTTCTATTGTTGTGTTGTTCTATAAAAGTTATGGACCCAAATTCAAGTATTGGAAAGACTTGCGTAGGAGAAAATGTCATTAATTTATAAAGTGAAAAAACTAAAGGACATGGAGACTGGAATTCTCTTAAATATCAGGATACATCTAATAGTGGAGACAAAAAGGAAACGAAGGCATTCACTTTCCAGAAAATAGAGACAGAGGAAGCTAGCGACAGATATGTAGCACCATGTTTCATCAATGGATTAGAAGCTTATGACGGTGAGATAAATCTAAGGCAAGAAGAAAACATGATCTCGAACGAATTTGCTGTAAATTTATGTCTAGATCATGAGGTGAAATGTGGAAACAAAGTGATTAAAAAAGAGTTGATCGTAGCATTAAGAGGAGAAAATTACTTTGTAAAGTTCATAATCAATCTAAAAGAGGATGATGTAGAACCAGGGGTGGTTCTAGGAAGGTCATTCATGCGTCTAACCAAGGGAATTGCTGATTTTGGAAATGGAGTTATTACAATATATCCCGAACTCGATCCATTCTTGGATAACTCTAGAGAAATAGAAAAGACTGATGATGACTGGGATCTCTTGTTAGATAATCTTGACTTTGGAGATATTCTAGAAATTAAAGGAGTTAAAATTTCGTCATTCGTATGTAAAATAGGGAAGAATAGTAGGAACAAGAGAAAGGAACTAGAGAAATACCAATTGATCTATTCTAATATGGGACCATCATTGTCCACTAAAAAACTGTTAACTCAGGAAGAAGCTGCAAGAGAGGCACTAGCTATCAATATTTGCAACAGTGATTGAAACTATGGTATATAGTGACAAGTAAAAAAAGATACTTGATGAGATTTGTATAGAAAAGATGAAATTAGATGGAGAGATGAAGAAAGAGGAAGAAGAGGCTATAATCAAGGTTAAAGGAGAGGCATTAATAGAGAAGGAGGATCCTGGAGCATTTGTTATCCCGATCCGACTAGAAGCTAAGATAGACCTCAATGCACTAGCCAACACTAGCTCCGATATAAATGTCATGCCATTCCACATCTATAAGGAATTGGGCAGAAAAGAGGTAAAACCCGTCAACAGAGGAATTACAATGTCAAACCATTCAAAGGCAGAGCCAATAGGGTTCTGATGTCCTGTGCCAAGTAGGAGTGACTACTATTATCGTAAAATTTCTCATCTTAGATATGCTTATTGACAGATATACACCCATAATTGTTGGGAGAGGATTTTTGTACACATGTGGTAGCATACTGAACATAATAGAAAGGATCACATCTACCTTTGATGGAATTTGCCATCAAATGTTTCATGCGGCTAAGATAATTCTGAACACTAAAGAGAGTGACAATGATGATGAGGAAGATTATGGAATCAATTTGGAGTCACGCAATCCGGGACCAAAACCTGCTCAGTAACTTTAAACTACAACGATCCCATGGATAGATCTCTAGCATTGCATGGCCGTCCTGAACACCATTATCTCGAGTGGCGCGTGTGTTATGTTTGAAGAAAAGTAGTCAGTTTTCTTGGATCGTTGCCAGTACCATTACAGCATGTTGATTGGAAACCCGATTACACTAGGTGTTTTAATAAGAATGAGGAAGGTGATGGGCAGTGACATGCCGAGATTAGATTGACCGACCCTTATAGAAATATTTATGACCAAGGATTTGTGACAAAGAAAACAAGCAGAAGGTTGTCTAAGTACGACAAGTTGAGTGACATCATGTCACCCAACTAGTTTGAAAAATAAATGAGTGACTATATACTCCCGTTTTTACTTTTTAAATGTTGAGTTGAATAAAGTCAATTGTATTAACCCATAATAGCACTAATTTGAATGTTAAAACGAACATTAGACCATAAATGTTGTAATAGTAAAAGAGTCAGTTTGTGATGGAATAACAACATTACGTTTGCAATTATATTTGCATTTAAGTTATAAAACGTACAAGGTAAGTTTGGATTACATAAAAATATATGTATAAAATATTAAAAATATATATATATTTTATAAAAAAAGGGGCAAGTACGTCGCACTTTGCGACGGTTTCATCTAAAAACTTATTAAATAAGATTTTACACTTTATAAACTCACACACTTAACAAAACCGTCGGGTTTTTCACAAAAGTAGAAGAAAATTTTCAAAACATCAATCCATCAAGTCTTTAATCATGCCAAGGGTATGTTAATTTCATTCTCTAACTAGTTTCTTGTCAATTTCTTTAAATTTCTGATTCAATAGGGTTGTTTATAATTAGATTAGGGGAAATCAAAATCTATACTTATTATGTATAATTAACCCTTAGGATTATGCTATACAAGAGTTATTAATCAAATGCATGTTGAAATCTTTACAAATCTAAATTTATTGTTCATGAATATGTATTATATATATTAATTATTTGCAAGAAAATAAGAAAAATTCAAAATTGTTTGAACCAGCCCAGAAAGTACGCCAATTTTACTAGAAAATTGGCGCACTTAGTGATTTTCCAAGAAGTACGCCACACTTTTATGAAGTGCAATGCACAAATATGACCAGAAGCACACAGAACGTGTGAACACCTAAGGAAAACTCATCCATTGATACTAATTGTTTTCTAACATCATTATATACTTTATTGTGGATTGTTTTTGGTGTGTAGACTGTGGGAACACATGACGATGAGGCCGGATCCTCACGATCCAAATGCTCCTGGAATACGAGACACTGGAGGAAGTAATGCTTCTACGTGTCCATCATCCATTTTTGCTTTGGGGAGGGTGTAACTAGGATGTTAAGAGTAGATACAACACTAGGGTTACTCAATTGCTTCCTAGATACATTTACTCACCATGCGTTGTAGATTGGAACGTGTTGAATCAAATGGGTTGTGGTGAGGCAATTGATGAGATGTTGACAATCAAGTTATGTGTGGCTGGTACCGATGAGGAGATATTTACTTTAGAAGCACGGACTAGGGCTTTTAACATTAAAGAGCCGATTTATAGTGAGCTTTGCCACGAGTTCTATTCTACCTACGAGTTTGATGATGTTTGTGCTGATGACGAGTTAAGAACCAAAAAGATAATCAAGTTCAGGCTTTGTGGACGTGCTTTTAGTTGGACATTGCTGGAGTTTGCAAAGAGGTTAGAATTATATCACTCAGAGGAGATCAAGGAAGAAGGATTTGATGTGTACTTCCAAGGTGGTCTGCGTAGCGATGAGCACTTCAACGCTCGAGAGTATTGGTTGAGCATCATTCGAAAGGACAATCTTAGCTTGTCAAGGAGTTATGCTTCTACTATTTAAAACCCAGTTTTGAGGGTACTAAAAAAATGATCACTTATGGCTTGTGTCAGAGGACAACCAAGTATGACAAGATGCATAAAAATGATTTGTAGTTATTAAGTATGTTCAAAGCTAGACACCAAAATGGATATGCGAATGTTGCTTGGTTGATAGCAAGGTGGATGAAGAGGAAAGGAGCTGGTAGTCAGAAAGAGTGTATAATATGTTGTGGACAGTTTATTACAAAGATTGCTAAGAGGCAAAATTTGTTGTCTAAAGAGGTGCTGAATAGTTTGAGTGCTCTGATCTACTGAAGAGCTTTGGATACCACTACACTTAGAGAGTTGATGGACTCTGAGGGTAGGCTTATTCTTGAGGTTCTAGAGCCAGGTGTACCGAGAGTTGCTATTCCTAGAGCCCTGAGAGCATCGATGCAGGATTTGTATGAGTAGATGGGTAGCATGGAGATATGCCAGG
>BQNB010148810.1:0-16251 GCA_026074375.1 Tanacetum coccineum | reverse complement strand
TATCAGACTAAAAAACAAGACGAAAACCAAACTTGTTCAACAGCCAACCAAACACAAGATTCTTGCGAATCTCCAGAACATACAAGACATTAGTCAACTTGAGCTCTTTCTCGGATGTCATCTTCAAAATAACATCTTCTTCGCCCTTGATATCAGCAGTTGCAGAGTTGCCTAAAAATCATTCTCTCCATTCTCAACTGCATTAAAAGAGTTAATCAAACTCTTATCACCATATACATGACATGATACCAAAGTGCCAATCCACCATTATCTAAGGTCGGATTCCCTCATGGCCTTAGTTTTCATGTCATTCAGACCATATAACGCATAGTCATGGCACATAAGGTTTCTGAATGCTTCAAAGCATCTACCGTACACGTACCTCGAGTATCGGTATCCCTTTTAACAAGTTCGGGAGCAGATCCTTTAGATGCCACTTGTGACATTCCACATATTTTTTAATAACATGTTTAAAAGAATAAAAACATATCACCTATTACACAATGTTTTAACAAAAACACATATGTAATATGATGTTGTCAATCTTTATTAAGAAGATCTTAATAGATCTGGTCCACATGATCTATTTCTATAACGAAACTCAATAAGATTTCAGTAGATCCACTATTCTAAAGAAACTTAACAAGGTTTCTATAGATATACTTTTAAACTCCAAAAGATTTTAAGAATTATATCTAGTTAATAATTAAACTCGACCCGGTTTAACATAAACTAGACATGTCAAACAAACACTTCAACTAATTTAGTAAAATTGATGTATATAATCTGATATTTAATAATACTTGTATTAATTATCAATATCTTGTTTCAAAGAAATTCTTCTTAATTTCATTAAACATGTTAGAGTTATCAAATAAAATAACAACTTGCATTTTATAAGATATGTTTCAAAAAAACTCCACTTGGTTTTAATGAATACATTCGAATAATCTTATAAAATAGCATATTTTATGAGATTTGTTTCAAAGAAACTCCACTTGGTTTTAATGAATCAAAATTCGTCATGATTTTCAACCATGTTAGTAACTGGCGCACCAATTACATTTACATGATTCACTAGGGTCATACTTGTGTTACCATTAGTAAACTTGTCACAAAACAGTTAAGAACTGTTAAAATAACTTGGTATATAATAAACTCAACTTGGTTTATATAAACTTGTACCAAATCTTAATAAAAGAAACTCAATCTTAGTTTTAATGAATCTTGGTTTAACATAGGCAATAAACAAACTAAAAGATCAGTTTGAACAGAAACTCATCATGGTTTCAACATAAACTGATTCAATAAATTGTTTTAAAAATCATTTATAGATTTGTAACACCAAATCTGTAACACCCCCAAATTACGATACGCAACAAAATATAACATTTGGGGTGCTACTTCATAATACGTGCTCACGAGTCCCAGTAAACGTCCAAAGATAGGTTTATAAAACACAATTTATATTATTAAAGTGAAACATCAGAGTTACATAGGTCCTAATACCAACGTAGAAATTTATTTTATAAAAGTCATAACACGACTTGGTTTCTAAACATTGTTTTAGTTCATGACACTACTTCACCGAGACACCGTCCTTGTTATCCGCGTTCCGTCCCGTCCAGCCATCAACAACAACTAACCTGAGATACATGCTTAAAAAGGGTCAACAAAACGTTGAGTGAATTCATAGAGTTTACAAATAACAGTTAGAACGCATATTTGGTTCAACAAAACATATAAAATTTCTCGTAAGACATGTTATAAAAATATTGATTTCCAACTAATTGAGCCCATGTACCGAAACTTAACACATTCATCCCGTAGGATAAAATAATGTCCGAGAAGTATGCCACTTCTCCTAATACTAACTACAAAATGTTCGTTACAGGGTGCTCACGACTGATTCAAACCCCGGACAGGGTTGTCAAACCCAATAGATCTATTTAATGCATTAGCATTCACCTGCAACTAGGCAACTAACGGTCACACAGTAAAATGCATATACTTAATAGTGAATGGAATCATATTTAGTATAAAAACATATTGCGTTCTCATTTTCATAAAACAACAAGTATCCCCCTCGCGGGTTAAAAACATTTAAAACATTCGAAAGCGAGGCTATGAACTTACCTTGATCGAAGCCGAAGATTAAATAACTGAAACGATCACGAACTACTCGACGACGAGCTCAACCGCGACCTATAATTTATGTCGTTCAATTATTATATCGCAAGATACGATCGGATAGTGCGCGCATCGCAACTATCAAAATAGTATAAGTATACATACACATGTGATGTGAATCCTATTGCGGGTACTAGATCGTTAATCTCCACATTTTGAGTTAGAATTATTCTTTCATTTATATTATACTTCCTTAATTTAGAAAACTTTTTATTCTTGGAGACTTTCTATTTTTAGTAAGTTGCCTATTTTCAGAAAAGTTATATCTTTTTGTAAGTCTCATATCTATATATTATAATAATAATGAATTATCTTGTCGATCTTTACGACATTCAATTTTGGTTATTAATTACCCATATCGAGATTATGTTCCGTATCTTACCAAAGTTACTATTTTTAGAATTTTCCGTTAATAAAAGTCGTGAAGTCTAAATTGTTATACTCGTAAAAATAATAGCGTTTACTATTTTTATAAAAACATCCAATAAATCTTGTATCAACCCGTTGACTTTCAAAAGTCAACGTTGGACTTTATTTCATTTTGACTTTATGTATATATATTGCTAGATCTGACCCGCTCAAAACAACTCATTATATTATATTTTCACGACTCGGACTCTAAAGAGATTTTATGCAAAACGACATTACCGGAAAACCTTTTAGCTTTTAGCCGAGGACCTGAAAACTCAACAGAAAATAATCACAATGCCCCCTACAAGTTTTCTGCAATAACTTTTATGGACATTTTTTTAATAAAAGGCAGAATTTGACTTTGTGTGTTGGACAGGTTATTTACTCGGTTTTTGTTATCCACTAATTTAATCCATTACCACCTATAATCGTTACCAATATGCTAGAAAAATAACGAAGAAAACTTAGAGAGGAGAAGTAGAGAGAGAAAACAAACGAAAAGGAATATTAGATTAAGAGAATTGGTGAGTTACATAGTTGAAATGAAAATGTAACCAACACCTTTCACCAAGTGTTGGAGGAAGGAGTGATATTTCTACCCATGCCTTGCTTAGGTGGCTTCTGGGCTTGTAACTTGGACCGGGCTTGCATAACTTGGGCTTTGAGCCCGAAACCTCGGACAATATTACATCCCCAGCCCGTTTGAACCCGATCTAGCCTATTACAATAATGACTAGTGTATGACTTTCAAGACCGATAACATTCTTGTTTACTTAATATTAATTAAGGCTAACAATCTCCCCCCAATGTTTAGGTCTCTTTCTTCAAAACCCTCTGAACAGCAAAAAATATACGCACTTGAACATACGATGACATCATAGCATATGTCGTTTGAGTTTATGCTTTGCCTTTTGTTACTGGTAACTGTTTGTTTGTATGGCTTTGTTCATCCATGCTTTGTGATCTTGATTTTGGCCTGTATCTTTTGACTTTGATTATTGAAGATCGTTATCTTGCATCATTCATTGATTGAATCATTTGATTTGGTGTCCTTGATCAAATTGTGCTCTTTGACCAACATGCTAATACTTGTTTACATTTTGGTTTGACATATGTGATTATAGTCTAAAAATCTTCCCCAATTGCTGATTCTTATTTGACTTTGAAGCTCTTTGATGGTGGGGTGAAGATTAGAATCAAACTATCTTGACGTTGAATGATGACTTTTGGAAGCTTGAGTATAAGCATGTGGTTTATGAATCCGACTTCGCTGGAATGCGGCTGCAACACCGTCGTCTTATCCGAAAATAAAACAGTTAGCAATAAAAGATGAATTTGGCTTTGTCATTCATCTTGAGTTCGGTTGCATTAACTTCCAGTTTCCGTTTTATAGTATAAATTACTTTAACTGTGATTAGGTAGACTCAAAAGAATCTACTTGACAGGGTTTCCAGTCAATGCGTTAGCGATCTTCTAAACACAGTGTATTAGATTCGCCATGCTTGCTAGTTTCATTACCGGAACGTCTCAAAAGCAGACAACGGTTATGAGTGAATCAGATAGTTACTATTTTTGATTAAGTCGTCAATTCCACTTTACTAGACCAAAATTGATATCCGTTATCACAAGCTTGGATTCATATAGAATCTTGCAAGTCACCTACAAAAGAGCTTGTTTGATGTTGGCTCATGCAGGGAGGATTTCCATCTTCACTGTGTATTATACTTAGTATCAATCAGATGTTCTGGCAAGTTCTCAAGGATATTAGTAGGCACTCTTAGTTACAAGCTTGTGTACTTTATGGTGCTTCAAAAAGTGTATTTTGACTTTGTGTTCCTAAATGAGATTATAATTTGATATTTCTCGGCTCTAGACTCAATTTGTGCTCTTTTGGTTTTAGTTAATCGGAGGCTGGAGCTGACTGCAACCTATTAATTATTTAACTAAATCTATGAAGTGAGATGTCAATAATATCTCTGTGTTAGTTTAAAAAAATATTAAAATTTTTTTTTTTTTTTTTCCTGACAAAGATGTGACAAGTTTCTATTGAGAGAATCCCGAATGGCTGGGAAGGGGTGTGTGCATTGCATCATCTCGGGTTCCATGATGTCGTCTTTATATCAACAATCATCTTTTGTGATTATTAAATAGATTATGTATTGGACCCGGTTTATGCCTAAGTTGTGTGGAGGTGCTTCTTTTTTTCACCCTTGATCCATACTTTTCTTTTCATTCTTAAACCCTTCAATGCTTACTAAGACGTCATTACTAACACCTTGTTGTGATTGTTCCAGTGAATTTAGGCTTATTCTTAGGCGGAATTTTTCCTTTTTACTCATTCTTCTCCAATCATTAACTAAGGTACTGCTATCTAGGCTATGGATTGTCCTTGGGTTGATCAACTATGGTTCTGGCTGGATCGTAGGACTTATACCTACCTACCACTTTATTACTCAGAATAGTCGTGAAATTAATTGGTTTTGTTAGGTATAGATGATCGAACCATTTAAATACCATTTTCTGACTTGTTATTTATAAATAATACCACCTACTCATGTGCTTCCGGAGATTCAAAATTGTTTAGCACATGAAGGAAAGAGTTTAACTTAGGTCTTAAAGGATCACATTCGTTATAACTTATTTTTAATCACATTTTCTCCCCTTATTTTAAATAATAAAACACTTGGTATTTGAAATACCAATTGATTAAAATTTGACATGAAAAATTCCATGGGGAGAAAAATTATACCACGATATTGCATGAATTTAGATTCCGATAGCTCCCCTTCAACAGTATATGTAGGATACCAATATTTATTAAAACTTGACATTGGAATGAAAAATTGATATGACACCACAAAAATGTTGAAGACGGAATGGTGAAGATGCCATAGTGAACAATGTTTTTAATAATTGACAATTAATAAGTTTCCATTATTTTAATTTCACAAAATGAGTTTGGATACATAAATGACATTTATGAGATGTACCCAAACACAATTAAAAGGGCTTTGTTTTTAAAATAGCTCCCCCTCAGAAATGATTTACATAAATGGACATTCTACGTACTACAATTCTTTTAATATTATTTCGAGGAGAGAGAGTTGAACCTAATTTTAACACAATACCACTTTTATGGTAGAATACATAAAATTATATTGTAGACCAATTTTTGACATTGAAAGATTGTGTCATCGATTTTAAAAACATTAGAAGACTGCTCTTCTATTTTAGAGTAAGCGCACTTAGACGTACACTTCCCTGTTCATTGAGACCGATTATGCACTTGAAATGTAATATGTCCGTTTGAGAAAAATTTAGAAATGACTTGATTTGAAAGCGGTTATACCCTGTCTCCGAACTTCATTTACACGCCGTGTCGATGTTAATCAACATTTCTAGGTACGTAAATGTTATCGATTCCAAGAGACATGTCGAGAAGATTCTTTTTGGTATTTTTGAAAATTTTCTGATTTTATATTTTGTTTTTCTAGGTTTTATATTTTTCTATTTTCTTTTTGTTGGTTTTATATTTTTGTATTTTCTTTTACAAATTTTTTTTATAAAAAAAAAATAAAGAGAGAATAAAAATATTTACAAATCGAAGTTTCCATCAGCAGAGACAGTTGTAGCTAGAGTTGAAGTGGATGAAGTTGAATCAGGTTGTTGTTGACGTTTATTTGATGCATCAGTAGTAGTGACAGCGGAAGACTTTAAAACAACTTGATTTTCTCTATTGAAATATTCGTCGAACAAAGGACCGAATAGCAAATCCAGCTCATTTGACGTTGTTACTATCACAGCTGCTTGATGACCTTCTATTGACATTGTGGTGCGAGGCTTGAACTATTTTGTTCAAACGTATTTTGATATTGAGGTTCGAGGCTTGATCTGTTGTAATCAAACGTCATAATTGACATTTAGGATCTAGGCTTGAACTGATGTGTTCAAACGTCATTTGACATTGAGGTTCGAGGCTTGATCCGTTTTGACCAAACGTCATTTTTTTGTATCATCATCTGTGAATCTACGTTGACAATGGTTTCTGAGATATCAGCTTTTTCAGCAACCATACTCTGAGATTTTCCTTGTTGACATTACATAAGGTACCTGCACTTAAATCAAGACTTTGTTCCTTCTGAACATTGATTGATGTACCTGCACTTACATCCAGAGTTTGTTTGCATTCATGAATATTAGGGATATCTATATTTGAACCATGTGGGGGTTCACTGTCAACCTTGCTTGTGCAAGAGTCGAATAACTTTCCTATAGGAAACCACCTAAGATCAGATCTAGGAGATGTTTTCTCATACACAACGGAAGTCTTATTAGGAGGAAACCTATGTCCTATAAAGATCTGCCTACCATGTTTCTGAGTATGACTCTTTTGATCTACGGATTTGTTACTGTTTCTGGTCTTATAGAATTGAATCTTAGCACGTGAATTTACTTCCTTCAGGAGTTTTGTTATACAAGCATCATGATTTGCATTAAAGACACACTTATGACATGTAGAACAAACAAATTGTTTGGAATCTGAGAAAGAACTAGAATTCTTAGAGTGATCTGCTTTGGGCACAGCAGTTATCGTAACGCGACTACTCTTAGATACAAGCAAACTCTTAGATGTTTGATTGTTGTTCCTAGGTTTTGGTTTGCTATCATCAGCAGTGGTTTGAATTCTAGCAAAAGTAGTCACACTAGTTGTTGGGTTCCTATCTCTTTCTTGTATCTTTTTCTTAGCTACATCTAGATAGTGATTATGAACCATATCATTTAAACTAAATCTTAGCATGTTCTTAGAACTATTCCTAGATGAGCTAGATGCAATCTTGTGATCAGGTTTTGCAAAGGCAGATTCTATTTTCTTAGGCAAATAATGTTGAGTGACTGGTTTTGACAAATTCTTATTCACATCAACTTGGGAGGCAAACCGTTGTTTTGACATTTGAGCCCTTTCAGATTTAAACGTATTTGGTTGTCTAACAACTGATTGGTTTCTTAGTGATGGTAAAACCGGTTTCCCCAAGACTGATGTTTTATCAAACTTAGTATCTACACTATTTCCTTTTAACTTCCTTAAGTCATTTTTTAAAGCAGCAATTGCAAAAACCTTTTCCTGAATCTGAGCTTTTAATTCAGCATTATTAGCAAGCAAAGATGTTGTCTGTTCTGTAGTCATAGATCTCGTAATTCTAATATAATCATACAAATCTTTGTAATGCTGTTTCAAAGTCTTATTTTCCTTACGTAATGTAGCCACACTATGTTCTAATTCGATGTTCATTGTTTCAAGTACATCAATTTCCTTTTCAATCTTGGCTTTATTACTTGTTTCATTCAAAATTTGACCATGTTGCCCTGATTTTAAAGATTGATTTTGATATTTAAGTTCGAGAGCAATGCAATGTGCTTCCATTCTTGAAAAATCTTTTTGAAATTGGGCAAACTGTCTCTTTGAGCAAAATATTTTTCGACCTCTAGTGGATTGTTTTGAGTATTCAGTTGTCTTTTATGGTTATCAGGTGATGAATCAAGCATAGGACTTTTAACTTGATATGTTTCAGGATGCTGGTCAACCCTACCTTCAATAATGATTTTAGGTTGCTCAGTATGCTGTTGTCCTGTAGCAAAGATATTACATTCAGCAGTCAATTGTACCTCAGCCATTGGCTCTTTGTCATAAATGTCTGAAATATATGCATCATCTTGCATCTGTATAATTCTCTGACCTGTGCATCATCTTGCACTGTTGAGTCTGTCCTTAATGCTTTCTGTGTCCAACCAACTAGCATTCCAATGCTTTACCCCCCCCCCCACCCCATTATCAATCTTTACTCTATTGCGTCATGCATCTGTCTTTTATTAACCTTCTTTCATACTGTCTTTGTGAACGTGTTCTTTCAGCAACGGACTTCTTAACATTACCCAGGTGTTGGAGTAGTGTATCTCTGAAGTGTTGAACCTCGAGTCCAGTGTATTCAACAAAGTACGTGTCTGTCATTTGACTGTCATAATCCAATGTAAACTTTGAATTGATGAACTTCTGGAACTGGTCTGTCATTTGACCGTCATAATCCAATGTAGATTTTTCTTGAAATTCATCTTTGTCAAGTTGCTTTTGTAGTTGATCTACGTTAAGTAGCATTGTTCTTGTGAAGGTATCAACATCTTGACCAAAGATTGACATGAATTCCCGTCTGTATCATGTTCGCGTGAGATATGGCCTTTTAAGTCAGCTTTTGAAAGAACTTGAAGGTGTGAATGAAGAGATCGAAAATATGCCATGCATCTTTCTTTTGCTTTTGACATCTTGTATTTGATTGCATGCACATCTTTGGTTTCAAAATTCAAGCTGCATTCCTTTACTAATTTGCTGGATGCAGTCTCTGAATTACTGTCTTCTTTCTCAGAACAAGTGTTTTGTATGACAACTAAATCAACTTTCAATGAATCAACATTCAATGCTGGAATTGGATGTGAATGATCTTCTTGTGTTTGCATCAACTTCTTTTGTTTCAACAATTGTGGAGTTCGTTGTTGATGAAGAATTAACTCAAGCATGTATTTCCCGAGGGAATCCATGTTAAAGATCATTGCATCGTAAAATGATTGAGCATCATATCTTGTATAATTCTGCATACGCGCTTTTAATTCTGAATTGAAAGCATTTTCAAACGTTGTTCTGAGATCAGTCAAAGTAGTTGTGCAATCAGTCCTAGAAAGTATATCTTTAGTAAGATGTTGTTCTAGTAAATCCAAGTCTTGAGAGAACGTTCTCTTGAAGATAGGCATCGTGCCATAATCTTGTAAAGTTTCTGAGAGAAACTTAAATAGAGACTTGATTTCTTTAAGACTGTGCATGCATCTACTTCTTGAAAGTTGTGTCTTCTCTTGAATGTTAGAATTTGAACACGAAGAAACTGTGACATTCTGAAGAACACTTGATGTTTGAGTTTGCAAATTGGTATTTGAATTTGACATTATGAATGATGTTGTTGTAAATGGATATCGGATCTTAAGTGTTATGAAGTGATTGATTGTGGTTTTAAATGAATTAACGTTCACGGGATTTTACAAATCTTTGATTAAAACCGAGAAAAGAATCGTATCTTTCGCGGGATTTTACAAAATCAAGAAGAAACCGTGAATGAATAATTAATTGACATTTCAAGTATGATTAAGTTGATTGTTGGTTTGATTGGTTGTGTTTGTTGTGTTGAGTAATTGTCCTTTTAGTCTGAATTAAAGTCCAACACAAATTCCAAAAAAATGAAAAATGTCAATAACTCATAGTAAACGATGGTTTTGGGCCTCGAAAAATCCGTAACCAGCTAAAGGGTGGTTACAGCGTAATCCGTCACGTTTTTCTCTTCGATTTGAGAGGTCACGGGCCTGAAACGGACTTACGGATCAAAAGTTATGGCTGTTTTACTGAAACCCTTTTCTTCACACAAGATTTCTAGACAAAACGCAGTGCTATTTGTCAAAACGCAACTATCTTTGATCAAAACGCAGTCACTTTTCTTAGTCAAGACGCAATCACTTTTCTTGATCAAAACGCAATGAAACTTGGTCAAAACGCAATTGGTCAAAACGCAACGAGTCTTGGTCAAAACGCAACGCGGTTTGTTCGGATTATCGTCGATCAAAAATAAATATAAACCACGTTGATTCGAAAATGATCACGATCCACAACGGGGTATGTCTTAATTCCGAAACTAAACACACTTTGAAAACCGAAAAACCCAA
The DNA here is from genome assembly GCA_026074375.1 of Tanacetum coccineum. Taxonomy (NCBI): domain Eukaryota; kingdom Viridiplantae; phylum Streptophyta; class Magnoliopsida; order Asterales; family Asteraceae; genus Tanacetum; species Tanacetum coccineum. The sequence continues at coordinate 5,895 of BQNB010148810.1, read as the reverse complement.
AATTACTTAAAAACCGTAAGAATATGTTTCCGTGAACTTGTTTAAATTGGTTCCCCGAGTGCTTGTGAGTTGTTTCGGATGCTAAAGTGGAAAAGTTGTTCGGTTCCAAGGTTTGTTCGGTTTTCCAAGGTTGTTCCCGGTTCCAAGGTTGTTCGGTTCCAAGGTTGTTCGGTTCCAAGGTTGTTCGGTTCCAAGGTTGTTCGGTGCTAAGGTTGTTCGGTTCCAAGGTTGTTCGGTCCAAGGTTGTTCGGTTCCAAGGTTGTTCGGTCCAAGGTTGTTCGGTCTAAGGTTGTTCGGTTCCAAGTTGTTCGGTTCCAAGGTTGTTTCGGAAGTGCAAAGTTGTTCAGTTTGCTTGTTGTATCGGACGTTCACACTACAAAATAATCAAAGCACCTTGTTGGCAGCCTTCCTTCGATCCTTGTTTCATGCCAAGTTTGTCTTGTCTTCCTTTCTTCAATACCCCGCGTACACCAAAAGCAATTAAAAACAATTTTAATGATAAATGTTTAAACCATAAAAACTAACAACCTACAAGCATTATGAATAAAGCTTGTATAAGCTGTTTTCTACATCAAGACTAAGCTCACAGATGCAAATGTTTCAAAAAGAAAGCTAGACGCGTTGATTTGTTGTTATTAAAAAAAAAAAGAAACGAGGTTTATAAAAGTTGACAAACCAAAACGCACCCTGATTTGGTTGATAAACCTAAAATAAGGTTTAAAAAAAACTGTTTGAAACACAAATAAAAAACCACGAACAAGAGTTGCACAATTAGGCTAGAAATGGGCCACAAAAACCATTTTTATGAAATGGGCCACGAACAGGAGTTGCAACACAAGAACGTTATAACGCAAAAGGTATAATAAAAAAAAATGATTTGAAGAGGAAAAAAAAGATTCTTTGTAGGGCGTAGAACCGTTGGGTATAACTCAAAATAAGTTGAACGAATATATTTCGAAATCATAACAACATAACCACTAAAACCCACCCGATGCGAGTGAATACCAATGTTATCCTAAAACTTAACCCATAGCACAATAAACAATCAAACCATTACTAGATAAGCAATAAAAATAAAACAGACAGAATGGGGGTACAATCAGAAGACAAACACTATGAACGATAAATAAAGAAAGTAGTAAATGGTCATGGAATGAGGCACATGTTGGACACGCTTCCCTCAAAACAGATTCACCGTCTGTCTCCTAGGGTACCATGTTCAAAGCTGTTGTACAGTCGGACCTGGAAAACTTACCTGAAATATCACGCAAGCAGTAGTATGATTATGATCGAAAGGATTGCTGGAACTTGATTGCTATGGAGCTTTATTTTTTTTTGTGTTTAAATGAATGAGACAATGGTTGTATTTATACAGGAAAATCAACTTGTTATCCAAGATAAAATAATTGCCCAACTTAAGCAAATCTTTTATTAACAAAAACGATTTTCATATCATTTAATGACACAAAATATTCTGTATAAACTTATTTGATAAGTTTAAATCTATCCCTAAAATAGATTTACAAAAAACTAGAAAGAACCCGAAGCACACCTTCCCACTTCACATTTTGGGCAATGTGGGATACTTCCATTTTCCCAAATTTTGTGTTTCATGTATCCCACTTTGAGATACGATATCTCATTCATATTAACTTCATTTTAGACATAACTTAGCTTGTTGTAAAGCTCTCTTTAAGGAGAACGCCAAACGACAAACTAATATAAATATATATAACATATACATATATTAAATTATGTCCAAAGTTTGAAAAACACATTTTGCCAAACTATTTATCCAACAATCCCCCACATGAATGGAAATCGGTCAAAAACACATGAAAGTTTCAGCAAAATTTATGCGGTTGAGTCCTGCATAGGATAGGTAGGTGTGACCCTTTGAACCTTCCCTTGTGAAATGCACTTAGCCTCCTAGATCTGATTAGACGTGTGATGTGTTGTTGTGTGCTATTTATTTATGATATTTCAAGTTTTAAATTTATATATTGCCGACTTAACCAAAAACAATACTTTAATGGGCAGTGTACCCGGTCGGTGGTAGATTCGTGGTAAGTTAGGTGTTGAACACTTGAAGCGAGGTTAAATCGATAAATTTATTTATATTTTGGTTTATCTAATCTAAGTTAATTCTAATCTATTCTAAACCTATGTCAGTTCTAATCCTAATTCTAACAGGTAAAAAAGGGGTTTCAGCCTGAGAGACTGGCACGGGTTTGGTTGGTGACTACAATCAATTCAAGACACTTTAACCTACGCAAGCTAATTAACAGAAGATCAAAGAGCTGTCGAGCAAAATATAAGAAAATTGTATTAACCATTAATAATTCGATTAGAATGTTGATTTGCTTATTAAGTGCAACGATTTCTTCTCTCGAGGTGGCATATCATTCTTAAGACTTAGGCGGGACTTCTTCCTAAGACCTAGACACATTAATTATGTCACAATTAAAGCATCCGCATAAAGCATCCTTATTTGCTGATTATAATCTATCTTAGGGATTAAGGCAATGGTGATGTTGTTAAACCCTAGCTTATAGAGACTTTACCCACTTACCACTTATTGGCAATTTATACACTAGTAGTCCACTTGTCCAACTATCCAATAGAATCATAACGTTATTTTTTGAATTATCTAGGTCACCTACTAGTCAACACGATCAATAAACCATTGGCAATATCCAATTAACTAATTAAGCCCGAAGCATATCCTAGACACAGACTTAGAAGGACAATATTTGTGTAACTATGATTCTAGATGTATAAATCACTATATGGAGAGCTATCATGGACTCTAAATCTACTTGATCTGTGTCACCAAATCCAGTTGAATGATAGGTCGCATACAAAAGCGCGTAAACAAGTATAAATTGATAAACATAAACAAGCACATTCACCGATAATCAAGAAATCGAGCTAAAATAATACCAAAATTAGATCTTCATAATAATAGCTAATACGAGGTCATTAGCCTTTTACACGTCATAATAACACAACAACCATTTCTTTAGCCAAGGTAAAACTACACCGAGTTACGAATGATACCAAAAACCTACCGATTATTAAAGTATATGGAATTACGTTGTCTTCTAAGGAATTGGATACGTTGATCGACCTCTTCTGATCTATTTTCTCTTTTAATCGACTTTTATCTGTTTAAGTTTTTTATTTATAGGATCTGGTTAGTCGGTTGATTGGCATATCAAAGGGATTGGTATATGGCGTCTTAGGGGTTTTTCTTGGGTAGTAGGGACCACGTTTGATATCTTCCAGAATTTCACATATTATCTCTTGATACGGCGTATTAGTTTACTATTCTGGAGATCCCGCATCAAGATCAAAAAACCCATTGTGGTCCTATGGTGGTGCAAGTCACGACTGTTGTTATTTCCATGAAGGCTATGCCGTTATAGATCTCAGATAGTAATTTCAAATAGTTTTATTTTAGCTTTTTAAAACCCGCCTTGCTAACTTTCATCAAGTACTCCATAATTAACTACAACTAAAAAACTAATAAAACGATTAAGTAATAATTCTTTGCACAATAATTATACAAATGGGTTCATAACATGGATAAATGATGTATAAAATGATGGTCTTTGATGTCATCAAATATAACCCCCACTTGAATCCCTACTTGACCTCAAGTAGCCTTAGAAGTTTATAAAAAATGTATCCCTAGGATATTTTCAGTTAAATCATTTATTGGAACTATTACAAGTACACAAACAAACACCTCAAGAACTTGGAAGATGAAAACACTCAAATCACTCACCTCATTTTTTGTTTTGGTAACATGTAAACTATCGCTCAATTGCACAGTCGTGACAGGTATTTATCATAAGCTTGGCAAGGGATATACATCTCCCCCCACTAAAGCCAAGGAGTCAACAGTTTATAAAGGTCAATATGGGTTTTTGTATGGAAAGGCCTTTACTGGTTTGATCATTTACATCTTTTTTCACCAGAAGATACCATCCAACAGGGCAGCTGAAAGCACACATGACTGGCCCGTAACACGGAATAGATATGTCCGTGTTGATCACCATTACATTCAAATTATAACAATGGAGGCTGTAAGACATGCATAATGGCTCGTAACGACGGAATTAGACATGCCACGCTTCGAACAAGTATCATATCGCGTAATACAACTAGTGGCTAATATTGGTGGAGGGACGTTAAATTGTTGTTAAATAAAAAATCAAGAAACAAATAGATTAAGCCTAAAGTACAAGTTGCTAGATACTTTTCCCGACCGTTACCATGATAAAAACACGACTATTTACAACGTCTTGATCATCGATCAAAAATAACAACTAAGTTGCGCGTTCCCCGTAACGGATCAACTTCCCAATCATCCCAAAAACTTTACATCTCTACAAGGCAAGTGGGCGTATCTCCACTTTGTACAATACTTTACATCGTTGATTTTTTTTGCGTATCAATGAATTATCGATCCTTCGTGTAATTCCTTCTGTAGTTGCGAAACAATTTGTTAGCCTCAAAATATTGAGTCGAATAATGGAAGTTCGTTCATTAATTATATTAGGTATTGGTCATTAATTAATATATGTTCACGTGTATCGGGTGAAAGCCTAAGTAATCCCAAGCCCGGCCCGTAGAATTACAAAAGGCATGAAAGCCTTTTAGTTTTGATACATATACATCTCCTCAAGGAAAGTGAGGGGGGTTGGTCATTTGTAACTTTCATTTTGCAAGTAAACTTCCTCATTCTCTCTCACTTTCTCTCTCTACAATTCTTCTCATCCAATCTTACTTTTCTTGTTCTTATTATGAAGTGAAGTGATTATTTGGATCCGACATTTGGTATCAAGAGCCTCGGGTAGATCGTGGTTGTTTTGTGGTTTAATAAGCTCAAATCAAAAAAAAATTCGTGGCTTATTTCTTCAATAAGCTCACGTCTCATAAAATTTTTGGGGCTTATTAGTTCATTTTGCTTCTCTACTCCTTGCTTCACTTGTTCTACCACTTCTTATGTTTGATATGTGGTTATAAGCTTAAAATTTCTTGGCTTATTTTCATATTCGTGGCTTATTTTTCCTAATAAGCTCACGGATTTTTGGCTTATTTGCTATTAAGCTTCTTGGTTGTTCTACTTATTACGTCTGTTCTTGTACTTACCACACTTCCAAGCTTAGTCTTTAACCTAAAACCTCCAACAAGTTCGTTTAGTTCAAAATTTTCGGAGCTTCGGCTTATTCAAGCTTATTTTGTTGCTTATTTTCGGGCTTATTTGTGTTCTTCTTATTTTATTTGTGGTCCCAACCGGTCAACAAACAAGAGACCAAGATCCACAATTTAAGCTTCAAAAGATAGGGACACTTTGTTTGGTAGTAAAAGTGGTCCACACCCGATACTGACTTCGAGCGGAATATGTAAGTCGAGCCCAAGCGAAACATGTAAGCTAAGAGAAATATGCAGGAAAAGTTAAAGCGAAATATGTATGTATGTAAGCGAAATATGCAGTCCTAACTACAAGAGAAACATGCAATTTCAAGTTCAAGCGAAATATGTTTCAAAAGTCAAGCGAAATATGTTTATGGTTTAAGCGAAATATGACCAAGAGAAACATGCAAGATTATTTCTCAAGCGAAATACGAAACTGAACAAGCAAAACATGCAATTTTTCAATCAAGCGAAACATGCAAAGTTTAGTCAACCGAAATATGTTGAGTTCAAGCGAAATATGTTCTCTTTCAAGCGAAATGTGCAGTCTTCTGAATTCAAGCGAAATGTGTAACTTTTGAAGCGAAATACGAAATTTCCAAGCAAAGCGAAATATGCAATTTTTCTTCAAGCCAAGCGAAATATACACTCTTGCAAGCGACACATGTCAGTTTTGGAATTTAAACTTTC
>BQNB010148809.1:3337-16251 GCA_026074375.1 Tanacetum coccineum | reverse complement strand
TCTCACAGAGTTACTTTTGATTACATTAGTGCTCTATATCCTTCACAGGCTTAAAAGATCTATCTAGGGCTAAGACCTACAAGACCACACAAGCTGAAGAGATTGTTAGTTTAAAGAGGATGGTCAAAAAGCTTGAATAGAAAAAGAGGTCAAGAACTCATGGGCTTAAAAAGCTATACAAAGTTGGTCTTACAGCTAAGGTAGAATCCTCTAGAGATGAAGAAAGTTAGGGTGTGGATGCATCCAAACAGGGGAGGATAAATGCTATTGATGCTGATGAAGACATTACCCTGGTTAATGATTAAGATGATGATGATATGTTTGATGCAAATACTTTGACTGGTGATGAGGTGTTAGCAGAACAAGAAGTTGCTACTAAAGATGTAAATTTTACTATTGATGAAGTTACTTTGGCTCAAGCACTTGCTGCTTTGAAAAGTGTAAAACCCAAGGTAAAAGCCAATGTTGTAGAAGAGCCAAGTGTACCAGTTAGTGCTGGTAGTACAAAGGTTAGTGATGCTACAACTACAACAACTGCTACAGTTCCAACTCCAAAGAAAGGAATTGTCATTACTGAGCTGGGTACATCTACAACAACAACAACAATTTCCTCATAACCATTACAAGTAAAAGTTCAGGACAAAGGTAAAGGAATTATGGTAGAACCTAAGAAGCCCTTGAAGAAGAAAGATCAAATCAGTTTTGATGAAAAAGAAGCTATCAGATTACAAGATGAGTTTGATAAAGAGGAGAGACTTGCAAGGGATAAAGATGAAGCCAATGTAGCCTTAACTTAAGAATAAGATGATATTCCGGCTAAGGTTGATGTTGATTAGTAGTTGGCTTAAAGACTGCAAGCTGAAGAACAAGAGCAGTTCACAACTAAACAAAAAGCCACATTGTTTAAAGAAATCCTAGAGCAAAGAAGAAAGCACTTTGCAGCTAAAAGAGCAAAAGAGAAGAGGAACAAACCACCAACCAAAACTCAACAGAATAAGACCATGATTATGTACCTTAAGAACGTAGAAGGTTGGAAGCACAAAGACTTGAAATCTAAAGACTTTGATTCTATCAAAGAATTGTTTGACAAAGCTTTCAAAAGGGTGAACATGTTTGTGGATTATAGAACAAACTTGGTGAAAGGTAGTTTAAAGAGAGCAGGAGATAAGCTAGAACAAGAGGTCACTAAAAAGGAAAAGGTGGATGATGTTTAAGAAACAGTTAAAGTGGATGGTGATCAAGAAGCAGCTAAGATTAAAGAGCTCATGGAAATTATTCCTGATGAAGAGGAAGTAGCAATTGATGCTATTCCTTTGGCTACTAAGCCTCCAACCATTATTGACTGGAAGATTCATAAAGAAGGAAAGAAAAACTATTACCAGATCATCAGAGCTGATGGAAGTTCAAACACGTACTTAGTCTTCAGTCATATGCTCAAAAGCTTTGACAAGGAAGATTTTAAAACTCTGTGGAAATTAGTAAAAGCTAAATATGGATCAACAAGACCAGTAGAGGACTTAGATTTGATTCTATGAGGAGATTTAAAGACAATGTTTGAACCACATGTTGAAGACAGAGTCTGAAGGAATCAACAGGATTACAGAGTGTTAAATTAGAAACTATATGACTCTTGTAGAGTTCATTCCTTAAGGATGCAACATATGCACATTCACATGCTGGTAGAAAAGAGATATCCCCTTACACCTGCTATAATTAATGATATGTTAAACAAGAAGCTTCAATGTGATCATTTTAGTAAAATGGCATATCAGCTTCTTAAACTTCTTACAAAACAGCTTAAGAATCAATGAAGTGTTTAGAAGCATCCTCCTGGTGATTAATGAAGCTTTCAATGAAGAAACTTGATGATTTTGGAGATAAATATCAAGTTTAGGGGAGGATTGTTGGATTCAAAGCTTCTTGATGATGTTTGGAATTACTACTGTTCTTATTGATGTTAATGCTGCTCAGTCAAAGTTAGTGCTGTTGAAGAATTTCAATGAAAATTATTCTGAGTGTTTAAGACTGCTGGTGAAGTTATAACTGTCAGTACAAAGTTACTACTGCTAAAGGAAGTTACTACTGCTAGTGGAAGTTAAGACTGCTCAGAGACTTAGAAGAAAAACTCCTAAGTAGTTAGTACTGCTAGTACAAAAGTTACTACTGCTAGTACAAAGTTAATGCTAGTAAAGGAGTTAATGCTGCTAGTGAAGAAGTTAGTACTGCTGAGTTAGTTAATACTGCTTATGTGATTTGTATGAGATATTTTGGTAAAATATATGTATAAGTTATTTGTTTAGAAGATTATGATTACTTAGGAAAGTATTGTAAGCCGTTTAGGACTCCTTGGTGTATAAAAGAAGGTCCTGGGGCATAGAGATTGATATACCAACACATACCAATACGCGTATCAAAACAAAACAAGTCATTCATAGAATTATCATAGCTTCAAGGTCTTTGTAACCCTAATACTTTGAGAGTATTCGTATTATTTGCTTAATAATATTGGAGCTTTTATGTTTTGTTGAATTATATGTTCATTGTGTTTTACTGTTCCATTAAAAATTCTTCTTATTAAAGATTAGATTCTGTATAATCTTGAATACATTCACACAAAGTTTCTATTATAGTTGTGTTAGATTTATCTAATATAACTAAACCTTAAACAAGCTCAAGGAATTCGATCTATAGAAGTGTTGAAGTGGGACCAACAAGCTTGAACCTCAAGATCTTCCATCACAACAAACAACACTCATAACTCACATGTCTCAAACGTAGATAATTGGCAATCGGGTCCTTCAAGTCTATCACCACCACCTCGTTTTTCACATTCACCACCTGGATTTGAACATCCACCACCACCTCCACCATTGTTTGTTAACATCAACAACAATGCACCTCAACTAGAAAGCCTCCAAAACTTGCCACCAAACTTGGGAAACCAACAACTTCCTAACCCTCCTAACAACATTTTGGATTTTATACATCCAAATGATTTACCTCACCTTCACAACATGTTTTGCTAATGTTGTAGCACAACTAGGCATGAAATCCACATGTTATGGGAACGTTTTAACTACATGTTTTCCTACATCTGACACCACCTTGGATCTTCATCCAACCTAACATACTTTTCGCACTAAAACACATTATGTTGGGATTCTTGATTTGATGAGACAAAATGAATAAAAGAATGAAACAAAAGGATCAAATTCGTCATTATAAAACTCTACAAGCTGGTGGAGAAATATGAAGATTTGGTCAAATATTCTACAAGCCCACGTTTACTTTATCATCAAGCATTTTCAGACCTAAACTCGTGATTATTTTATGTAAAACGTCAAAATATAGAAACTTTTATGATTTAAAAACGGAAAGCCGGTTTCAGACCAGAGAAAGGCCCGAAACCTCAATTGAAAACAGCACTTAATACATGATCATCACCAACTCACACATTTCAAAAACCAAATGTTTGATTTTTTAATAAAAAACGCAGACCTGCATTTTGATCAAAAACACCACTTTTATGCACTTTTGATTTGAATCCTTGACATTTAGTAGAAACCAAGGTTATTTCGGAGAACTTTCGTGTTTTCGGCCTCAAAGGGTTCCCAAAACGATCCCGTTTCAGTTTTTGCGCAGAATATTAATTCTTACTAAAAGTGCAGATTTTTAATAAAAATTCTTTCACAAACTTCGAAAGGGCCACTAAACTCTTCGTTTTTAAGGTTACTGTGTCAAAAAACATTTTTTTTAAAAAACGATCGTCCTCGACGAATACTAACATAATATTAAAAGACTAAATTTTATATAAAAAAAATTTTTAAAATAACGACACCTAACGGAGGCGCCAAACTTTCTGCACGAATATGACTATTTCAAAACCTATAATTCTCAATCAAACTTCATCAAATCAACATCACAACTTCACAAAAACTTCTCAAATCCTACTCCCTATCATCTAAAACACTATATCAAAAATTTCTATAGATCAAAACCTATTATACACACATACAATATGGATTCTAAAATTTTGAAATAAATCATACATAAACATATGTAAATAAAATTAAAAAAGGGTTTCAAGGAGTACTTCACAACACAAATTAGAGCAAAAGAAAAATCGACAATGAACCCCTTTTTGGTTCTTGTTGAATTTCCCGAAAACACCAAATACACTTAAAAACACACTTTCAAAACTTATCAACACCCAACAATATTAATAAATCAAATCCCTTTACTTTAATTTTCACCCACCCCAATATACAATGAAAAACTCTGAATTAAAGTCTTGATCAAATCCCCTTGCTTGGTTTGATTTTAATGTAGATGATATAGTAAGTATTGTAGGAGAAAACCTCGATGATAGTGGTGGTTAAATGATGATGGTGGTGGTTCGGTATGTATGCAAGGAGAAGGGAAATAGGCACATTATAGTGGTTTAATTTTTTCTTAAGAATCTTTTGTGTTTTACCTTGTTAGTGATATTGAAAGTGGGGGGTTATCTTTTAAAAAGAGAAATATATATGCATGAAACGTCAATATTAGGTTGGAGTTCAATAAGGGGGTGTTTTTGGTTTTATGGATTAGTAGAGCAGGTTAAATAAAAAGGTGTGGTTTGGTTTAAGGGTTTTGGTTTTTATTCGTAAGGGGGGGGGGTGGGGGGTAATGGGAGTGTTTGGAAAAAAATTATTTTATTTTGATAAGAATTATTTTGAATATAAAAAAGGATATAGGTGTAGAATAAAAAGGGAGGTGTTAAGACTGATACCGTTTTTTTAGCAATGTTCGAAACAAGACATGAAAAGAAAAAATAGATTTTACTAAAAATAAAATTTAGAAAAGCCTCGGGATAAAATATAGAAATATTTGAACTATAACGGACACGTAGACAAGAAGTAAGCTAAATGCCAGCTTAGGATTTAACAAGGCGTAGAATTTACTAAATCGGGTAACGGTAAAAAATAAAATATTTTTACTTAAAGAAAAAATAAAAATAAAATAAGATTATATATATTTACCTAATTTTATAAATCTCATAATATGATCCCCCTAAAGGGACTCGGTCCCCAGAGTTCAACCTGACGACTGCAGTAGACAGGAGGTTGCCAAAAGATGAGGAACTTACTTGCCTTGAAGTATTCTTCTTGCTCCTAAGTAAATTCACTCCTCGACGAGGGTTTCCAATAAACATTTGACACAATGATACATATCTGCTTTAGTTGTTTAACCTTATGGTCTATGGTCTTTACATGATTCTTGATAAAGTGTAGCTTGTTGTCGAGTCGATTTTCGTTTAGCGGAATGCCAAGGTTTTCACCATATAAAAATTTCTTTCATTGCAGGACCAAAGATCCTATCTTCAGATTATGCAATATAACGCGTTCTAAGGGTTCACTAAACACAATTAAGAAATATAGCAAACGGAACTTGAATGAACAATAATTAATACATAAAGTGTCTGCATTGTGCGTGAAGGTACAAATTAGTGGTTAGGAAAATCCTTAATGAAAATATTAAATATTTGTACCAATGAGGAAACAAGTGCAAACAAAGAATTAATATATCATATCGTTGATCAAAGAAGTACACACCGAATAACAGTACATATCAAGATCGAATAAAGAATTTGTAATGGTAATTAAAGCGAACGGAGGAATCAAATAGCTTTATATCTATCAAAGGCAAGTGAATGTTCCCAATACGAAAAGAGTTATAAAGGGTTTGAAATTTCAATATTTAAGAATTCTAAAAGAGAGACTAAATAACTTATGAACAAGGAAGCGAACAATCATTAATCAATACAACGAAAGAATGAGTAGATCATAAAAGAAGAATAGTCATAGCATCGTGAGAGGAATGAATGAGGGTATATGAAGAAACAATAAAAGATATCGCGAGTATGTGAAATATGAATAGGTCAACGACTTAAGAGAGCATGTAAAGAATAATGTACGTGGATATAATTTCATGGCTGTAAGATCATCGTCTCCGTACAATGGAATTATTAGAAGACCAGGAGTTAAAAAATTGCAAGCAGTTCCGTCAACAGCTCACAGAATGCTAAAGATCATGGTAGAAGGATGAGTGATTACCCTAAAGAGTAGCAAGATATGTGTCCGCCTGGAATGCCGGTGTCTTCGGGACCTGAAGGAGCCCCATCAGCTACCAAGCCAATAATAGAAGAAAGAACTAAGGTAGCAATAAACCCGAAATATTCGGAACAAACAGTAATGATTGGTTTTACCCTCACCGAAGAAGGCCGCAACAAGTTGTGTGAACTACTCCAGCGTAACTTGGACATTTTTGCTTGGAAGCCTGCCGGATATGAACGTGGCGCCAAGACAACATTGCGGAAGCACCGCCTTAACGTGCAGAGGGATGTTCTCTGGTTAGACAACAAGAAAAGACGGCCAATAAGCGGGTGACAGGAAACCAGGCAATACAAGAGTGAAGTGGGGAAAACTTTGTGAGGCAGGAATAAAGAAGACGTACACTACCTTGACTATGCTGTCCCAACCCCAATATGGTAAAAAAACATGATGACAGTTGAAGGATGTGGGCTTCAATTTCAAAGATCTAATAAATCATGCCCAAAGGACGACATCTGCTACCAGAGATAAGACTGGAAGGTGGAATCCTAGTGCGGTTCCCTTTCAAATGCATCTTAGACGCAATAAAAAGGCTAATCATCAATTACAAAAGGCAAAGAAGATGAAGAGAAAACCGCATTCCTCACAAAGCCAGGATATCTGCTAAAACAAAAATACCTTTTGGCTGAGAATGTCGGGGCAAACCTATCAACGTCTAGTAGATAAAGCATTCCATAAACAAGTTGGAAGGAAATCTGGTAAGTGTACGTAGATGACCCTTGTCCAACAAAACCGGCATGGAAGAAGAGATAGTCCAGGGACCATAGAGAAACATTTAAAAACTCCTAAGTGAAAAAAAAAAACAAAAAATAACATGAAACTAAACCCCTAAAAAGTGTACCTATTGGGGTAGAAGAAGGAATGATCTAGGATACAACACAAAGTCAACTCTAAGGGCTATAAGTGTGCCCAGATAAGGTGACGCTGGCTAAGTCCCTTCCAATTCCCTGTAAAATGTTTAAAGGACGTGCAAAAGCTAAACGAAAAAACACGCAAGCTCTGAATAGGTGTTCTTGCTTGGGCCAAATCAGCAAAGAAGTCATTACCGTTCTTTTAAAAAAACTTTGGAAAAATTCACGAAGAAAAGTGACTTACCATTAGACCACAGAAGCGGCAGCGGCGTAAAAGCAAATGAAGCAGCTAATAGCTGAGCTCCCTATGCTAACGACACCAATGGAAAAGGAAGAGCATTATGTTTACTGGCCGCAAACAAGAAACCATAAGCGCAGTCCTGATGACAGAGAGGGTAAGCTAAAACAGATGCCCATATACTTTGTTAGCAGGGCATTAAGAGGTCCGAAACTAAACTACAAGTCAATGGAAAAGTTCATGCTGGCCTTAGTACATGCTAGTAAGCGCCTAAAAAGGTACTTTCATGCACATCCAATAATAGTAATTACGGACCAGCCTATACAGCAGATACTATCAAGACCAAAAGTAGCAGGAAGGCTATAGAAGTGGAGCATTGAATTAGCAGAATATGCAATACATTACAGGCCTAGAGTATCAGTTAAAGGACAGATATTAGCAGACTTCATAGTTGAAAGACCAAAAGAGGACTCTTCGGATACTCCAATGGAAGAGAAAGAGGAGCTCCCTGAGCCATGGATTTTGTTTACGGACGGATCCTCCTGCACGGATGGTTCTGGAGCAGGACTAATACTCACAAACCCAGAAGGGATGGAGTTCACTTACGCTTTAAGGTTCAGATTTGATGCAATAAACAATGAAGCAAAATATGAAGCTTTGATCGCTGAACTAAGGATAGCAGAACAAATGGGTGTGAAAAACCTTCAAGCAAATATGGATTCACGCTTAGTGGCCAATCAAGTGAACGGAACGTATGTTGCAATGGAGGCCGACATGATCCGTTACCTGGAAAATGTAAAATCACTTACAGGTGGCTTTAGGCGTTCACAATTAAACAAATCCCTAGAAGTGAAAACAAAAAAGCTGATGCTCTAAGAAAAATAGCTTCCACGAGCTTTGCACACTTAAGTAAGCAAGTATTGGTCGAAGAATTAAAAGAAAAGTCCATCAGTAAAGTAGAAGTATTGATGGTGGTAGAAGAAGAAGGAGACACCTGGGTGACTCCTATTTACAAATACCTCGCGGAAGAAACTCTACCAGCGGATATGAAGAAAGCAAGGGCAATAAGACGCAAGTCATGGCGGTTTGCCGTCATTAATGGGATCCTCTACAAGAAATCTTTTCTCAGCCCATGGCTAAGGTGCGTAGGGCCACTTCAAGCCAACTATGTTCTAAGAGAGATACATGAAGGATCTTGTAGCATGCATGCAGGTACACGATCCGTCGTGGCCAAGGCTTTGCGGGCTGGTTACTATTGGCCTACCATGCACAGAGACGCAAGAGCGTTAATAAGAGCATGCCAAGATTGTCAAGTTCATAAACCCATCCTAAGGAATCCACAGCAGAAACTAACCCTAATTACTTCTCCGTGGCCATTTTACAAATAGGGAATTGACATAGCCGGACCTTTTTCGGAAGGCCCAGGGAAAGTCAAATTCTTAATAGTAGTTATGGATTACTTCACAAAATGGATTGAAGAAAAACCAGTTGCGACCATTACGGACAAGCAGATCAAAAAATTCATATGGGACAACATTGTCTGTAGGTTCGGACTTCTTGGAGAGATTATCTCAGATAATGGAAAACAGTTCCGAGACGATCCATTCAAGGACTGGTGCGAAAAACTATGTATCAATCATCATTTTGCCTCTGTAAAACATCCGCAGACTAATGGGCTCGTAGAAAGAGCAAACCACAGCTTGGGTGAAGGAATAAAAGCAAGGTTTGAGTAAGAAGCAAGAACTGGATGGAAGAACTCCCTCATGTTCTATGGGCACACCGCACAATGATAAAATCTAGCAACGGAGATACCCCGTTCTCATTAACATACGGAACGGAGGCAGTCATCCCAGCAGAGATAAACATGCCTACAATCAGAACAACGGAAGTAGACCTGGTACAAAACAATGAAGCTTTAGAAATCAACCTTGACCTCTTGGAAGAAAGAAGGGAGGAAGCAGCAATACAAGAAGCTAAGAGTAAAGCAAAAATAGAAAAATACTATAATGCAAAAGTTAGAAATACAAGTTTCAAATCAGGAGACCTTGTATACCGCAACAATGATGCAAGCCGAGCGGAAGACACAGGGAAGCTAGGCCCTAAATGGGAAGGACCGTACGAGGTAACAAAAGAACTTGGGAAGGGAGCATACAAGTTAAGAGACAGTGACAGAAAGCAACTTCCGCGGACTTAGAATATCAGCAACCTCAAGAAGTGTTACGTGCACAAGATGTAAGCATTTCACCCATGCGGATTCCGCAGTAGGGATAATGCACTTCAATTTATGTTATTTTATGCATTGTACTGTTTTTTGAAATTTCAATAAAAAGTGAAGCCTAGCTACCTTTACAAATTTTACTTTAAACCTTTTCCATTCTTTACTTTGCAAAGTTATTCTGTATGTGATTAAGACGCGCACACTAGGGCATGACCCAATCAACGTTATTCCGCATAACAAAAGGATGAGTAACCTTAAATTTAACTCAATTATACATAAGAGGTATTGCAAACCGAGTATATGGAGAATAACCCACAAATATTCAAACAAAGACTATCAGAATAAATATATCATAACATTAAAAAGATAGCAAGGTCAAGGTTAAACACTGAGACATTATAAATTATGCAAGTAAGTTGCCGCACTAAAAAAGGTCAACAAGCAGCCGTGGCACTCAAAACGGATAAAAACACTTAGAAAAATTATTCATACATAAGAGGCTACAACAAAAAGGTCACATGCGACCAAGTCCAGGGATTATAACAAGCTACTAAGAGATATCTAGCTCCGCATCCTCAATGTTAGGGAAATGATTAACATCCGCACCTCCACCTGTCTGCCCATCCGCACTGGTACTTTCTTGACCATCCGCATGAACAACATCATAGTCATTTGTGAAAATAGGAGGAATGGAGCTTGTAGAAGCAAAAGTAACGGATAAGGCCATGGCAGTCTCGAGAGAAGTACCCGAAGTACCTTTCGTACCTTCCAAAGCAGCAGAGGATAAAGGCTCAACTAAAGGAACAAACACGTCACGAAGGGCTGAACTATGATTAGCAATATTGTCCCTGATTTTTTTAACTCGGTTACAGGAAACATCCAGGGAAAATAACAAGGAGGTGGCACCAATGACAGTTCGGTCCGGTGAATGATGGATGGGGACCAATAATTGGTCAACATGAGGTTGCGACCCATCTAAACCAAGTCTTTCAGCAAGAGGTTCGTCCAGACGAAGAATGTTCATTAAAGTCTTGGTGCTCGCATCCTTGTTAGACTTCAGCTCAGCTAGCAAGGAGAAGTTCATATCCTGAAGCTCTTGCAAAGCATAAATGTAATCGCTTTCTGCGGAAGGATTGAACGCATCAATATCTGTTAAGACCCTACCCTCCTGACCATGAGTAATTCCTGCAGCTAGCCCATCTTGCATGCCTTTCTCAATAGCCCTGCTGATAGCCGCTCCAAAGGCAGACATATACTCTGGCGAATGTAGACACTTAACAATAGCAAGCTTCACGCTATAGGTAAGAAGCCACCTACGACCAGCGATGGTAGTCAAAAGGTAAGGATAGAACTTTTCCTCCAAATAAAACACCATCTCAACAAAATTAACGTATAACTTCTTGAATTTATCGTTCATAACTCTTATCTGCTCATCTTGGAATTCCTCGAGCTTACCCATACAGTTCTCATACGCTGTGACTTTCTCTTGAAGCCCAGCAGAGGAAGTCTCCAGTTCATGCACTTATAATCGTACGGAAGCATTTTAAAAAAAGAAAAGAAAAAAAAGAAGAGAACTTAAGTGCACAGGTACGTACCCGACCCGCAAGTTTGTCACTCTAAGACTTAGCAAAGACAACCTGAGCATCCAAGTCAGCAACTTCTTGCTCCCTAACCTTAACTGAAGCAGCAAGATCGGCCACTTTCACACCAAGATCAGTGCTCTCTTGTTCCAAAGCGGCATTTTGCTGTTTCAGAACATTCACTTCATCTCGAAGAGATTTCTCAACCACTTCGAAATTAGAGGCTTCGGTACGGAGACGGATGGCCTCAGCGGATTCCGCTCCTTCACAAGCCACTTGTTACTTAAGAGTCTCAATTTCAACATTCCTGGCCTTCAGCAATGAATTTTTCTCTTCCACAACAGAATTCAATCTCCTTCTCTCTCTAATGTTGTACTCAGCACGCATCCTCACTTCAGCACTGAGAGACATTTGACGAGCAGCCCCTACATTAAACTCCGTGAAAAGTTGGTCATGTTCATACCACGGATTGATGCAAAGAATTTAGGAGGAGCAAATTTATCCACCATCTCACGGAAAGTACGACCATCATCTAAGCGGGAACCCTTGGCTATGCCTCCCTAGGGAGTAGCATACACTTTCTGAAGGTCCGTATCAGGGCTAATGACAGTGCGGATACCACCAACAATGAAGTCACTACCAGTAAGGTCAGAAAAGCCACCTATGGTGTGATCAGCCCCACCACCAGAAGAATCACCACCAAAAACAGAAGACTCAACAAATTTTTCTGTAACAGTTGTAGCAAGATCAACTGTGGAAGTAACAGTAGTGTCCACTGTCATCAACAGAACGGAAGGCCTGGTAAAAGAATCAACTTTAGCTTCCACAATATTAGCATCAGAATGATGAGAAAAATCTAAAGAGATAACGAACCTTTGCGAAGCACCGATGGTTCGAAGGTTAAAATCGATTGCGGAGTCACTATGAACTTCATCTTCACGCTCCGGCATGGCAGATACAGAGGACGTGACAAAGGGCAAGGTTGGAATAGGCTCACCCCTGACCTCAGCATTCTGCACAGCTCCAGCAAGCAACCGCTGAACAACAGACCTGGACTTACCACCTACGAGGTCATGCTCAGGGTTCCGTGATCCTCCCTTAACTTTTTAGGAGGATGTGAAGGTCCACCAGCATCAGGAACAACTGTTTTTTCTTTTTCTTTGACGCCTTGGTTACACAGGAGTTACGTCTTCAACAACAGTCTCCGCAGCTTCACTAACTAGCAGAATACCAACACCATGCCTACCACTCGCAGAATCACCCTGCTCCGCTAGGTTAGTACTACCACCTTAATCAAATAACCTGTCAACACTTGCATCTAACTCGCTTTCAACACGAGCAGGAGCAATGGGTAGCAGTGGAACAACACGTCCCATAGTAGTATCCAACAACTTTGGTTTATCTTCAGCACACTGCCTCTCACCAACCCTCACTTTTGTAGGATCGACAGTCTAGATAAAGGAAAGCAAATCCATTTCTATACGCAAAGGGGAAAGAATAAGATGGTCAGCACAAATAATAAAAAGGCAAAACATAAGTAAGACATAATAATAAACACTCACCCTCGCCATTTTCATGCAGAAACTAGGGATAAGTATCTTCATCCAAGGTATAGTTACGACTAATTCCTATTAAGCAAAGGAAGGGTTCCGGATACTTATGGAACAAAGCCGGATATACAACAAGGGTAGCATAATGTTCCGCATTAAAAGGGTCCTTTGACACACTTTTGCTAGTATTCCACGGAAAGGGGGCAGGATAAGCAAAAGCATCAACCTAAAGGAAATGATCGTTCTAGCTTTTTAATGAGTCTAAGGGTTTGGTATAACAAACGACATCATTCCCTTGGCGTTTACTGAATGACATCCATCCTTT
>BQNB010148808.1:0-16251 GCA_026074375.1 Tanacetum coccineum | reverse complement strand
TTTTGAAGCTTACCGTAATCGTTTATCTTTGTATGATCCGGTTGCTAAATCATTTAAGTATGTGGTGAGAGTAACAGATAGGAGCTCCAGAATTGTACGGTATGTCGACAGTCTTGTTTGGGTAGCACCCTCTAAAAGGGGATCACCTGTTGCAACAACTGCTGATTCTAAACTAAAAAGAAAGATTAGTGTGATCGATGATGAATCTTAAAAAAAGCTCGACAAGGAGTATCTCAGGGCAACTTAATTATATATCTTTTTGTTGGATTTTCCTTGCATAATAAATACTTTGCTTCTTAATTATTTGGTTTTCGTCAAATATTAAGCTTTTGTATGGTATTTATCAATTATTGATTGTTCACTATAAGTGCTTGACATTTACTTGACACAGAGAAGTTTTATGCTGTTATACAACATGCATGTCAGTTAAGATTACGATTTTGGCATGCAAAAGCTAAAATGGCTGGTTTCAGCTTGATTTGGGTTTGTCCAGGACCATGTTTGTGGGTGAACTCTATGCCGTCTTTGTAATGAGCATATATTTTTTTTGAACGGCAATTTCATTAAAAAAATTTCATATATTTTTTTTTGTAATGGGCATATATAGTCCTTCAAAATTGGTTAGGTTTGGTTTTGATAAAAATTGAAGCAAATACTAAAATCTTGGGTTTCTAAGTGTCTCAAACTTTGTATGCAAGGCTGAGGGTTAACTTCGTTGGAGAAAATTCGAGAGCTAGATTGAGGAATACAAAATTGACTGTAACAATGCTTAGGAATAGTGTTTATGGCCGGACATGTATGTGTATCTTTTAATTTATTATGTTTTTTATTGTGATCATTAGTTGTATGATTTGTTTATATGAGTGTACTGTATATCTGCTAAAATGTTGTGGGAAAAAACTCATGGGCGGTTTAAATTACCCTAGTTAAACGATATTTTATTTCACTCAGTGTGCAGTACTACCATGGATCAAATCTACTAGAGGTGTTGTGTCGGGCTTTGTTTTGGACGCAATTCTTCGATAGTGTTTTAGGGCATTATGTACACAAAGAAACAAGCAGATAACAACTGGGTGAACAAATTCTTCAGTATTTATTTATTTTATAGAATTCAAGCTTATGATTTAATTTATCTAGTAGCAGTAAAACGCATACTAACAGGACTACTTTGGTAATGCTGAATAGTAAACTTTGTGTGATGTCACACATCATAAATGGTAAGTTTGAGGCGTGGTGAATGAGTACAAGGTGGGCGAATCATGGGCAAATCCCTATATCTTCAAAGAACCTATAAATCATACGAAATATACATATAGATTCACAGTTAATAATGAGTCTCTTTTTGAAGAGTACCGTAATCTTTTAGTTTTTTATGATCAAGTTGCTAAATCTGTAAATCATTTAAGTATAGAACAGGACTAACCCACCTATCTAAACCAGAATTGTTTGGTAAATATGTCGACAGTTTGCTTTGGGTTGCACCGTCTTCCGATTCTAAATTATAAGAAAGATTAATGCGACTGGTGAATCGTAAAAAATGCTCAATAAGGAATATATCAGATCAACTTATATCTATTGTTGAATCTAGTTTGCGTATTTATATGCTTCCTGAGTATATGTTTTTGTCAAATATTAAGTTCTTGTATGGTATTTCTAGATGATTCATCAATAAATTCTTATGGATTAGGCAATTTTCATATCGAACGGTTACTTGGTTAGTATTCTTGACAAAAGTTACATGGCTGGTTTGAAACCTTCCCATCCGTGGTAGGAATTGTTGGTCTCATTTCTGATCTTTGTTTTGTAAGTTAAGATTAATATTATGGGTTTGGAAAAACCAAAATGGCTGGTTTCAGCTTGATTTGGGTTTGTCCATGACCATGTTTCCGGGTGAATTTTATATATGTTGTTTTTGCAATGAGCATGCATATATAACTCCTAACTGAGTAACTGGATAAAGGGTTTATGCTTGGTTTTGGTCATTAAAAAAGGCAAAAAAGTGAAGCAATTACTGATATTCAGGTGTCACAAACTATGTATGCAAGACTGAGAGTTAACTTGTGTGTGATTTTTTAGCTGCCAATCTGAGAACCAGGTTGAGATATTTTTATCAATATAGTAAATTTACGGTTTAACTCGACGTAGCAACCTCATGATCTCATGTTCAAGTCTCCGTTAATCAAATCTCAAGTCATGGTCCTGTATACTTTGCCTAATCATCGTTGTTCTCATACGACCTCAGGTAATCTCTCAAAATTGTTTGTTTTGCCTAATTATTTTGTTCTTATGTGGATTAAATATTTCTTTGCATCTTTAGATGTCACTTATGTCTCTGAGCATGTATGTCCATATTAGAACATATATATATGAAGTTAGGTTTCTTTATGTAGTCATTTGATTGTATGGTTAAAAACTGAAAGGAGTTCCTTCTACTTAGATTAATTAGTATTTTATAATTGGTTTTACATAGTTGTATATGTTGGTTTCTTCAGGCATACTATGTCGGTAGTCTAAACAAACGCTTTGTGGAATATATTTTTTTCTGTAACCATGGTAACAAATAGTGTTTATGGACATGTATGTGTACGTATTTGTTTGGTTATGTTTTTATTTTGTGATCATTTCAAAAATTTATGTGTGCATGTTTGTTTAGTGTGGGGAATATATGTAGTGCCGGCTCTGTATTTCAAAATTTTAATATTTTTCCTGATCCAGAGTTACTGTCCATTTCATTCATCTGCAGTACCAAGCATCAATTCTGAAAAGGGGGTAACGTAGTGCCGGCTCTGTTATGGATGCAATTTTTTGATTAGTTGTATGGCATTACTTGCACAAACATGCAGATAACTAGGAAAACCAGTTTACCTACTTTATGGTTATTGCCAAAAATTAAAATAAACATTTCAATGTGTATAGTTGCAGATGTTTAAGAGCCATTATTGTTTAGACTTGTTGGAATACTTCGCAAGATAGCCTGGATGACTAAATTTTGGTGGGTCAGATGGTAATCATGGTACTTGTGCTGCACATGACATTGTTTGTGGGTTAGCCCGCCATTTTCTTGTTTTTGGTTTGGTGCCATTTGCATTCGTTTGTGCAAAACTATGTATCTTGGGATATGTAAGGTTGGACGTAGTGCGGGTGCCCCTAGTCAAGTGTCACCGGTAATACCACCCTCCCCGCCCTTTCTACCACGTGAGGTGGTAATTTCGGTTGAGGTTCGATCAGAGTGAATGTTGGATGCGTGTTTTATTTATTTAACTGAACATTGGGTATAAGTAAATGACGAGTGTGGGTAACAGGGTGCGACAGATGAATGAGTAAGAGGGAAAGGGATGATGTGGCGGCGTGTGAGGACTACACCCAATGAGAGTACTGTCTTTTCGCGTCAATCTTTTCGTTGGCCCATTGTGATGTATGCCTTTTTATTTGATTTAATTAAAAAGTGAAATAAAATGACTAGTAATTAAACACAAATAGTAGAAAAATATTTTTCCGGATATCATTACTTTAGTCTCATAAAGAGAAATTACATGACTTATTCGTATATGTACAATCTCGTGTATTCATTTCTGGATATTTGATATTATAAAAGAGCTGCAAGTGGCGAGGTATATAGCATGAGAAAAGGTTCATGGTAAGTAATCACTGAAAGGTTTCCCTCCCAGGTGACAGCTTTATGCAGAGACAGGTTGTGTGTAGGGTGGCATGATGGACATGTTCATTGGCTTGGTTATAATGATATGAGCAACCAATTAGCTATAGTGGCATTTGATTAGCATGAAAGACTTTCTGAGATGCCTGTTCCTGATTGTCAAAAAGATAGTAGATGGGACGGCAGCCAGTTGAATGTGGAATAATAAACTTTGTTTGATGCACATCGAAAGTGTTAACTTTGAGGTGTGGTTGATGAATGTGTACAAGGTAGCTGAATCATGGGTAATCCTATATCTTTAAAGACTTATTAATTCTTACCAAATCTCCAATTAGATTCATATCAAATAACAAATCTCTTATTCTAGTTTACGGTAATCGTGTAGCTTTGTATGACCCGGTTGCTAAATGCCTAAATCATTTAAGTATATGGCAAGAGTAACACCGCCCGACTCCAGAATTGTACGGTATCTCGGAAGTCTTGTTTGGGTAGCACCCCTGAGTGGATCACCTGTTGCAACAACTGCTGATTCTAAATTAAAAAAGAAAGATTAATGTGATTGATGGTGAATCTTGAAAAAAGATCTATAAGGAGTCTCAGATCAACTTATATCTTTTTGTTGGATTTACTTTGCGTAACACTTTGCTTCTTAATTATTTGATTTAAGTCAAATATTAAGTTTTTGAATGGTATTTATAGATTATTGATTTTTCGCAATAAGTGCTCGACATTGAGGTTTAAATATTTTTTTTAATTTAGTGAACACAGAGAAGTTTTATGCTGTTATACAACATGCATGTTAGTTTATTAATAGATTTTGTATCGGATGGTTAGTATTCTTGCTAAAGGTTGGTTGGTTTGAAACCGTTCCATCTGTGGTAGGAACTGTTGGTCTCGTTTCAGATCTTTGTATTGTAATTTAAGATTAAGATTATGGTTTGCAGAAACTAAAATGGCAGCTGGTTTCAGTTTGATTTTAGTCCGTCCAGGACCATGTTTGGGGGTGAATTCTATGTTGTATTTCCAATGGGAATATATACTGTATATAGTCCCTAAAAATTGTTTAGCTTTGGTTTTGATCACTATAAGTGCATGAAATTAAAGCAAATACTAAATTTTGGATGTCTCAAACTTTATATTCGAGCCTGAGAGTTAACTTCTGTAGCGACTGTGCTACTCAGATGCCAATCCGAGAGCTGGATTGAAATTTTTTTGTTAATATAGTGGTTTAGGATTAACCTCGACATAGAAAGTTCCTAGTCTGAGTGCCCGGTCCTATTTATCTTGCCTAATTATTTTTGCTGTCGTAGGCCTCAGGTGGGCTCTCCAAACTGTTTATTTTGCCCAACTATTTTGGTTCTCATGAGGACTAATTTATTCGTTTGTGCTCTGTCTTCTGAGCATGTACGTCCATGTTATAATATGAATTTAGGTTTTTTCTTATGTGTTCATTTGATTGTATTGTTGAGAACTGAATGGAGTTGTTTCTACAGTACTAGATTTTACCAGGAATACTATTTCGTAACTAGATTTTAGTGTTTAATACTGCATTTAAATAGCTGTATATCTAGATTTTACCGGGGATACTATTCGTCAATATATTCAAACACTTTGTGGAATACAAAACTGGCTGTCACAATGCTTACAAATATAATACTGTAGTTTCTATGGACATTTATGTGTATCTGTTTATTTAAGTTTTATCTGCAACTCTGTTGTGAAAAAACTCATGGGTGGTTTAAATTTTCCTAGTCAAACGATATTGTTATTTCACCCGATGCGCAGTACCATGCATCAAACCTACTAGAAGTAATGTAGTGTCGGGCTTTGTTTTGGACGTTTTCTTCGATTTGGGTTTTAGGGCATTGTGTACACAAAGAAACAAGCAGATAACTGTGAGAACCAATTCTTCCGCTATGTGTTTATTTTCATAGAACTCAACCTAATGATTTTATATGTTTAGCAGTTGATCTTAAAGAGGTAGTACTCTTTGAACCAAAGGGCTTAGTGATCCCCCTCGAGCTCCACATTTATCATACCCTTAATTGCATACATACAGTGCTATAATAATCATGCAAAAAATATACAAGTTGTGATTTTAGTTATTTGATAGTCATTATTGTGCAACTTTCTGTCTGCTGAATTAGCTATTGTAGAAGAATTGAAATGCTTTTTAGTTGTTAACTTGCGTTTACTGGCACTATTTATTTTAAACAACTACAGCCTAATTTTACTGAGTATTACGACCCATTTACTCTACCTAGTTATTATTTACTTTATCTATATTTATTCTGATTACCATGTATACAAGATAAAAATTGGGACACTCGCCGTACTAATTTGTGAATGTGGAATGGCAAACTTTGTGTCACACATCCAAAAATGGTAATGTCCATGTGTGGTTGATGAATGAGTACAAAGTGGCTGAATCATGGGTAAAATTCTACTACGTATTTCTTTAATTAAATAATTTATAAGTGATCCCAAATTTCCATTTTGATTCACTGTCAATTGTGAGCATCTTTTTGAAGCTTGTTGTAACGCTTGGCTTTGTATGATCCAGTTTCTTTATCATCTAAGTATACGACAAGACTAACACCACGTTTTCAAACCAGAATTGTTCGGTATGTCGACAGTCTTGTTTTGGTAGCACCCTATAAGAGTGGATGCTGATGCAACATCTGCTGATTCCAAATTTGAAAGAAAGATCAATTTGATAGATGGTGAATGGTAAAAAATCTCACTAAGGAATATATCAGATCAAATATAGATATTTATTTTCTTTGTTAAGATTACTTTGCATAATAGTATTATGCTTCTTAATTATTACCTTTATATGTCAAATTTCAAGTTTTTGTAAGGTATTTCTAGAGAATTCGTTTAGCATGCAGTACTTGACATTGAGGTTTTGTTTTTATAGCTTCATTTAAGGCTGAGAAGTTTTATACTTTTACACAACATTCATGCATGTTAGTCCATCAATAAATTATCATAGATCAGGCAAGTTTTGTATAGGATGGTTACTTGATTAGTATTCTTGCTAAAAGTTAGTTGCTTTGAAACCTTCACATCCGTTGAAGGAATTGTTGCTCTCGATTCCAATATCTTTGTTAATTTTCTTTGTTAAGATTAGTTTGAATAATACTATGCTTCTTAATTATTATGTTTATGTCAAATTTCAAGTTTTTGTAAGGTATTTCTAGAAAATTCGTTGTTAGCATGAAGTACTTGACATTGAGGTTTTGTTTTTTTAGCTTCATTTAACGCTGAGAAGTTTTATGCTGTTACACAACATTCATGCATGTTAGTTTATCAATAAATTATCATGGATCAGGCAAGTTTTGTATAGGATGGTTAATTGATCAATATTATTGCTAAAAGTTAGTTGCTTTGAAACCTTCCCATCCGTTGTAGGAACTCTCATTTCCGATATCTTGTTGCAGCTTGATTTGGGTCTGTCCAGAACCATATTTTGGGGTGTATTATATGTATGATTTTTTATCAATCGGCAGATACAGTTCCTGTTGGGATTTTAGATCTAATTAACAATTAAACATATCACGAGTACGCAGCGAAAAGATTAAACACATATAAAACTTATAATTAACAAGGGATTGAAGATATATACCTTTAGCAAGGAACGTTAGACTGCTTATAGCAATAAACGTAACACCTTCTTCAATATACGCGTGTGTATAATACCACGCGAAACCACCAAGATCAAAAGAATGATCTCTCTAAGTATTCACACACAATACGTTCTTAGCAAACAATGTGTATGCTAGTACTAATAGTGTTTAGTCAAACGATCTCTTCATCTTTGAATCAATCAACACACGAAACACCTTCTTGATTGTAAAACCGCAACACAAAAAACCCTAAGGGTTTGTTTGTTGGTTCGTTCGACAAGGGGAAGGAGAAAACCGAATCCCTCAAAGGGTTTTGAGGTTCGGTTGGCCAAGGGAAAGAGCAAGGAGAGATTTAGGGTTTTTAGGTTTCAAGTTATGATTTACAAAACACCCTAAGACCTCCTTTTATAGCCCTTGCAATCTTGGTGAGAAAGAAAGCAATCCCCTTCCATATGGAAGGAGATATTCGGCCAACTAGGAGAAGGGACAAACCAAATCTTTTCCTTTTCCCGATTTTGCATATTAGTCCTTTAACTATTAACGACTAATATTTATTCTTGTTAAACTTTTAACGATCGTTTGTTTAAACACTAATTAATATATTACATTAATATATTAAATACATTGTTCTACATATTAACGTGTGCGTCCCCTTAGGCTCAAATAATTCCCGGACATATATAATTTATATTTGTTCATATTCCAACAGCTCCCACTTGGACATGTATAAATTATATAATAACATTGGTAAGCGTCTAGCAACACGCCAATGCTCCCAGAAATATGTGAGTGTGGTTTCATAAAAACACAGACAAATGATTTATTAATTTACAATCCCTTTGTTTTCGATACCGTGTTAAAAATAGATATGGATCAAGGTCATTCCATTATTTAACGATTCTGTTTCTCGTATATGTAACTAATCAAGATTACCTAAAATGAATGAGACATATCTACATGAGTTTTTAGGTACGGCCATACACACATCTGATTAATTCTACGAGGGGCCTATTGGCATCATTCTTCAACATTTGAAAGAACAAATTCTATATTGACTACAAATGTCAAGTCATCATGTTTCAAAATCACTTCTGAAATGGCCCTTATTAGTTATCCATTTTTCAGGATAACTTAGACTGGATCAAGAAGGATTATCCACATATGCAAGACCCACTTGCATCTCAAGTCTAAGAATTTTGTAAATAAAATCACTTACAAGGTTTACTTGATGACGACGATCCATAAAGTAATATCCTTGTGTTGGGGAAATCCAATATTCATCTTATGAATATCATATGAGTTTGGTGGACACATCCTTAATATCAACAATATCATCAATCACTCAGAATTGTCTTAATTTAACAATATTCCAATGTTGTTAATTGACAACAGATTAATTTAGAATAATAACATTTATTATTCACGGATTTATACATGTAAATATAGGACACAATTTAAGATAAACATAACAAAATACCAAGTATCATTATAATAAAATAAATTGTTTAAATATCCCTTATCCAAATACTAAACACAGATCTACATAAAACTACTGGCTAAATGAAGTCCCATGCTCCTAGCATGTTGAGTAAGCTTTCCTTTAGGTAAAGCCTTCGTAAAAGGATCATCCAGATTGTCATCTGTGTGAACTTTAAGGAATCTTATTTCGCCTAGTGCAATGCACTCACGAACATAATGATATCTCCTATGGTAGTGTCTGGCGCCTCTCTGAACTCCCGGTTCGTTGGCAAAATGAAGTGCGGCTGAATTATCGCAAAACATTCTAATAGGCTCGTTTATTGTTGGTACTATACCAAGCCCTGAAATAAGCTTCCTAATCCAAACAGCTTCTATCGCAGCTTCCGAATCAGCTATGTATTCAGCTTCTGTAGCAGACATTGCAGTAGTACTTTGCTTGGAGCTCTTCAAGTCCACTGCGCCTCCATTCAAAATGAAGACATATCCTGTTTGAGATTTTGTATCATCTCTATAAGTCTCAAATCCGGCATCGCAATAGCAATCAACTCGAAGTTTAGCTTCCGGATTTCCACCATAAACCAAGAACATATCTTTATTATTTCTTAAATACTCAAGAATATTTTTCACAGCAGTCTAGTGAAGTTCACCAGGATTATGTTGAAACCGGCTTGTTATATTTTGCGCGAACGCAACATCAGGTCTAGTGCATCTCACTGCATACATAATGGAACCCACAGTCGAAGCATAAGGTACATTTTGCATACGCTTCACCTCTTTAGGTGTTGAAGCACCTTGTGTTTTGTTTAAGTCAAGTCTTTCTTGCATGGGGATATGACCACGTTTGGAATTATCCATTCTATATCTCTTTAAGATCTTATCCATGTAAGCATTTTGACCAAGTCTAATCAATCGCTTTGACCTATCTCTGTAGATTTTGATTCCAAGAATAAATGCTGCTTCCCCCAAATCCTTCATAGCAAAACACTTTCCAAGATAATTTTTTACACTTTGTAAACTTGGTATTTTATTTCCCATCATGATTATGTCATCAACATACAAGATGAGGAATGTAACATTACTCCTACTAGCCTTTTGATATACACATGGCTCATCAAGATTTTAATCAAAACCAAACCTTTTGATTTCCTCATCAAATCTTTTATTCCAGCTTCTTGATGTTTGCTTGAGAGCATAAATGGATCTTTGAAGCTTACATACTTTTTTGGGATGATTAGGACCAACAAAACCTTCAGGTTGTACCATATAAATGTCTTCATTAAGATAACTATTTTATAAATGTCTTCTATGAGAATCCTAATAGCTCTAATGTCAGCGACGGGTGAGAATGTTTCTTCATAATCAACCCCGTAGAGTTGAGTATAACCCTTTGCTACAAGACGAGCTTTATAGGTGTGTACAATACCATCCATGTTAGTCTTTTTCTTAAAAATCCACTTACTCCCAACAGTCTTATAGCCAGGAGGAAGATCGACCAAGACCCATACCATATTGTCCATCATGGATTGTACTTCTGCATTCATAGCATCGATCCACTTATTAGATTCAGAAACTAACATCACGGCTTTATAGATAGTGGGTTCATTAAGATCCCCTAGACTATGCTCCTTCGCTTCTACATTTAGACTTAAATGATTTGAAGCTCGACGTGTCCTTTGAGACCTACAAATCAGAATATCTTCCTCTTGAGGTGGTTTAAAACCTTTAACCTTCATAGGAATTTTGCTAGTGATTTCAGAAGGTGATGTATCTTCATTTGGAATTTCTTCAAGATCTATGGCCTTCCCACTGACTTCTTGAGTTATGAGATTTTTCTCAAAGAACTCAACATACCTCACAACAACTATTTTGTTTTCAGGTGGGAAGTAGAAATAGTAACCCATTGTTTCCTTTGGTATCCAATAAAGATACACTTAACAGATCTTTGTTGGAGTTTGTCAGGCATATCCCGCTTCACAAGCGCCTTACATTCTCAGACCTTTAAGTAAGACAGATTAGGAACTTTTCCATACCATAGTTCATATGGAGTCTTATCAACCTTCTTGGTTGGAACCATATTGAGAATGCTTGTTGCAGACTCTAGAGCATAATCCTAAAATGATAACGGCAGAGTTGTAAGATTCATCATAGATCGAACCATGTCTAACAAAGTATGGTTCCTTCTTTCAGACACCATATTATGTTGTGGTGTGTAAGGAGGAGTAAGTTGTTGGACAATTCCACAAGCTTTAAGATAATCTTTAAACTCTTGGCTTATGTATTCACCACCTCGATCTGATCGAAGAGCCTTGATTGTCTTCCCGAGTTGATTTTCCACTTCATTCTTAAATACCTTGAATGTTTCAAAGACCTCATGTTTATGTTTAAGAAGATAAGCATAACCATAACGACTATAGTCATCCGTGAATGTAGTAAAGTAGCTAGCACCTTGTTTTGACACATGTCTAAGTAGACCACACACATCAGTATGTATTATTCCAAGAAGATCAGTTGCCCTTTCGGGACGATGTGAAAACAATTTCCTTGTCATCTTACACGATAAACAAGATACATATTGATCAAATGACTCATCATCTGTTGATTTTAAAAGCCCTTCGTGTTGCAGCTTTTCAATACGTTTCTTACTTATATGAGCAAGACGATAGTGCTATAAATAAGTAGAGTCCAAATTATGTTTGGCTCTTTTAGTGCTAACATTATAAATAGAATCAACATTTGGTACAAGATTATGCATATCAATTTCATAAATACCATTACTAGGAATAGCATTAAAATAATGAACATTGTTCTTAGAAACTGAAATTCCAAAATCCGTAAAACGCTAGACAAATCCATTTTCTACCAAACGGTGAACTAAAACAACACCTCTAAGTATAGAAGGTGCATAATGACAATTGTCTAAACAAATCACAAGGCCATTAGGCAAAACCAAGTCAAAACTTCCTATGGCTTCTACTTGCGCACGAACACCATTGCCCACGTACAAATAGAGAGCTCCTTGTTTCAGCTTCCTTGCTTCTCTAAACCCCTGTTTTGTAATACAAATATTAGTACCACAACCAGTGTCATACACCCAGGATTTGTTAGGGAAAGCAAATAATTCTATTGTGAAGATACCTGAAGAACTGGCAGAACCAACTTGCTTCTTTTTCTTCAACAACTCAGCAAGGTACACAGGACAATTCCTCTTCTAATGACCCACCTCCTTGCAGTGGTGGCAGGCGTCATCCTTAGCTGGGTGCTCTTTAGCAGAAGGTTTAGGGTTTTTAGGCTTAGGGATATAAACTTGTTTATCTTTTCCCTTGCCGTTAGCTTTACCCTTGCCTTTAACTTTAAGCGATTTCTTATTGGCCTTCTGGATTTTACCACCTTTAATCATCATTACTTGTGGTGTTTCAGCCTTTTTAGGTAAACCCTTTTCATATTCAATGAGCATAGCATGTAGTTCACCTACTGTCTTCCCCATGTTATGCATATTGTAATTTCTTACAAAACCAGAAAAATCTTTAGTAAGGCCATTTAAGATAAGACCTACTATAAGATCATGTGGTAGCACATAACCAAGACGTTCCAATTGATCTACATATCCTTTCATCTGAATGACATATGTAGTAACTGGTTTACCCTCCTTTTGTTTAAAAGCATGGAAAGTTAGGATTAGGTCAAACCTTTCCACTTCAGCTTGTTTTTCAAACATAGCATTAATCTCTTTTATCATGTCATATGGTGAGGAGTTTTCAAACTGTCTATGAAGGTCAACAGTCATACTACCAAGTATAAGACAAGCAACCTCATTATATACATCATAAACTGCATTCCATTCTAACAGCACATTTGTTGCGGAATCAGCAATAGGAGTTGCGGGTAAAGGCTGTTCAATGACAAACATTTTCTTTTCAACTCGCAAGACTAGCTTGAGTTAACGAAACCAGTCATTGAAATTGTTTCCAGTCGGTGGTTTTAACATCATTTCGTAGCTTTCACGAAAGTTTGGTGATTTTTTCTTGACTGTGTTTTGACTAACTGAAGGGGTGTTCTTGACTGCGTTTTGCTTCATTCTTTATGATTTGCCTAAAGATTTCTTGCGTTTTGCCATTGCGTTTTGGTATTGCGTTTTGCCCCTCAAGTTGCGTTTTGCCTCAAGTTGCGTTTTGCCATTGCGTTTTGGTTACTAAGGCATTGCGATTTGCCTGATTGAAGACCCTCTTGCAAGCAAGTACAAACGTTATGCTGCCCAAAAGTTTGTAAAGTTGCGTTTTATGTAAAAAGAAAAGACTGAGTTTTGTCTCGGAACTCTTACGTTTTGTGAAGACTGCATTTTGTCTCGGAACTCTTGCGTTTTGTGAAGACTGCGTTTTGTCTCGGAACTCTTGCATTATGTGAAAACTGCGATTTGTCTCGAAAATCTTGCGTTTTGTCTCGGAAATCTTACGTTTTGTGTTGATTGCGCGTTGTCTTTACACAAGTGTGCTGCGTTTTGTCAGACCAACTATTGTTGTGTTTTGATTAAACTTGCGTTTTGTTGAACATTGCGTTTTGTCTTAACACTGCGTTTTGTATCACATTCATTTGGACTTTACAATTTCGGACAAACCTCAAGGACTATCCTCAAGGACTTATAAACTTCAAGGACTTAAAACTTTATTTGAACTTAACATACAACAAATCAAACCAACAATCAACTTAATCATACTTGAAATGTCAATTAATTATTCATTCACGGTTTCTTCTTGATTTTGTAAAATCCTGCGAAAGACTTATATTTCTCGGTTTAATCATAGAATTGCAAAATCCTGTGAACGTTAATTCATTTAAAACCACAATCAATCACTTACATACTCAAGATCTGATATCCATTTACAACAACATTCATTATGTCAAATTCAAATATCAATTTGTAAACTCAATCATCGAATACTCTTTATAATGCTATCATGAAAGCAGGTAGCAAAGATCGTCCACCAATGTTAAAACCAGGTAATTATGTTCAGTGGAAATCCAGAATCAAGAGATACATTGACATCAAACCTAACAGTGAACTCATCCACTATTGTCTCCAAAATCCACCATACACGTATCAATGGGCTGAGAAGACAGTTCCAGTTACTGAAGGTAGTTCTAAAACAACTACAGAGAGGTATATGGAGAACTATAAGAATGTTTCACAAGACATACGCGATCAACTGAATGCCGAAGCTGAAGCCATTCAGATCATTCTCACAGGGATAGATAACGATATCTACTCCACTAATGCTTGTCCGAATGCATGTGAAATGTGGAAAGCCATTGAAAGGTTAAAACGAGATGAATCAATCAATGTTCAAGATCTTAAAACCAATTTATATTGGTAGTTTGGAAAATTCACATCACGGGATGGTGAATCACTTGAATCGTATTACTCACGGTTTTACAAGATGATGAATGAGCTTGTTAAAAATCAATGTCATGTTACAAATCATCAAGTGAATGTTCAGTTCTTACTTCAACTACAACCAGAATGGAAAAGGTTTGTGACACTTGTTAAGCAAAGTCAAGAGCTGAAGACTGTCTCCTATCACAAACTTTATGACATCCTGAAGCAACACCAGAATGAAGTCAATGAGATAAGAGCTGAAAGACTAGCACGTACTGCTAATCCACTTGCACTTGTTGCTCAACAACAACCAGTTTACCATCATCAAAACCATCCTACTCAAAACACTCAATATTCCTCCACCAGATCACAACAATCTACCAGAAACAGAGGAAAAGCAATTGTTACCTCTTCTGCTCCTACTTATGATCTAGAACCTGATACGGTTACTGAAGATGATGAAATGTCAAAGGACAAAGAGATTGACAAACTCATGGCTTTAATTTCTCTCTCGTTCAAGAAAATCTACAAACCTACCAACAACAACCTTCAAACTTCATCAAACACCAGTAGAGCTAATCAAGATAATTCTCCAAGAATCAACAGAGGAACTGGGTATGATAATCAGAGGGCAGTTAATGTTGCTGGGGCTAGGGAAAATGTAGGTACTCCGGTTGTGCAAAAGTCTGGGATTCAGTGTTATAACTGCAAGGAATATGGGCATGTATCAAGGGAATGTCAGAAACCAAAACGAGTAAAGGATGCAGCTTATCACAAGGAAAAGATGTTATTGTGTAAACAAGAGGAAGCTGGAGTTCAGTTGAATGCGGAGCAAGCTGATTGGAAGGATGATACTGATGACGAGTCTGAAGATCAGGAATTAGAAGCACATTATATATACATGGCACAGCTTCAAGAGGTTACTCTAGATCAAGTTGACAATTCTGGACCAATCTTTAATGATGAGCCAATGCATAAGGTACAAAACAATTATGACAACTATAATGTGTTTGCCATAGAAAATGAACATCCTAAGCAACCTGATTCTAATAATGACATATATCTGGCGGAACATGGTGACACCAATATCACTACTGATTCATTGGATATATGTTATGATAGAGTTCAGGATGACCAGGATCATATTGATGATCTTGATCAAGAACGTGATTTGCTTGCTTCTTTAATTAAGAAACTAAAATGTGAAATTGATGACAGCAAAAACCGAAATAGATTTTTGGAATCATCAAACAAGGATTTAGTTGATAAATTAAAAGGTGAAATTGAAGATTTCAAAACAAAGAATAAAAGTTTAGAATCATCAAATAACCATTTCAAAGAAGCAAACAATGAACTGTCCAAGACTAATTAGTTGATGTTTAAAGACCTTAAGAAGTTCCAAGCGGAACTTGATAAGTATAATGATGTGAATTATGCGTCAAAGGTGGAAATTGATTGTGCAAAAGCTAAAGGGGATTTAATGTCATACAAAATCGATTTTGAAAAGTCATCTAATGCATATACTCGAAAAATAAATGATTTAAATCAAATGATTTCGGATATGAAAAAGGAGCTTTCATTTGTTTTTTTTTTCATAACCGTAATCTCATCCTTTCTCTTAGGGATGAGATGCATTTCATGTTTTCTCACATTGAATATCTCCTCACTTCCGCCATTGCTTCACCCACTCTACCTCATCCTTAAACATCTTTGATGTCACTAAATAATGCTTCACCCAAACTTTTACTCAAAGCCGTTGCCTATGAATCAAGAATCATCTAGGATTAATGAAGTATTAAGACCATTAGCATAGTTTTGTTTAATTTTAGTATCTCTAGTATTGTAAGAAATTCATGTTCTCATGCATAAGTTTACTTTATGTATGAATTTGTCTTGTTATGAATGAATGAATTTCTATTATGGGTGAATTGCATGACTTATTTTTTTGGTTATTTCTTCTCTATATAGCCAAGAATATATATATTTGTCATCATCTTGCTACTTGTTAGAAATGTTTCTTGTACTTGTATTTTCAACTTGTTTTTGTAGCAACATCCCATAAACTTGATCCCTTTGTGCCCCAAACGAGGGGGAGCATACATCAAGGGGGAGTCTTG
>BQNB010148807.1:0-16251 GCA_026074375.1 Tanacetum coccineum | reverse complement strand
GTCTGTTCAAACTTTCTTATTTTAAGTCTTCAGACTTTCTTATTTTTGGTAGTGCGTTAATGAAAATAATAATTTGCAAAGATAAATTACAGTTAAGAATTTCTTAATCAGCTTTTTGCTGTATTTATTAGGCCTATATTAGCGGAACACTTGTTAAATTCTCATAGATAAAGTTATATTTATGCTAATGCGTTCTATCAACAATACATATATATGTTTTGTACTTTAGCATGAAACCAATCATATCTATTTTGGGCAGACTACGAAAAAGAAGTTATCGACAATACAAATGAGTTAACCAAACACCATATGGTAATATAATGCGGATTGTATATTTCTCGATGTAACACGACAACACACTTTCCATCTCTAATATTTGAGCATGACAGCTAGTTTATTTTTAATTACACATTTGTGTCAATATTATTCTCTTTCCAAATATAATTATAAATACTAATATAAAAAGCTTACTATATTAATATTAAAAATTGTAAACTTCAATCAAAGCTTTGAATAATAACACAAGAATAAAATTGGCATTATGCAAATAGTAAATAAGAAATATTAAGAATATTATGTTTTTCCGTAGATTGTGTGTTTTTGTCTACGACAAGTATTTTAAGATGACGAAAGTGGTTTTTAATAAGAACTCATTGTAGATTGGACAAGATCGTATATCTTTATGCGCGTTTTACTAATTCGAAGCGTTTTGTTCACTAGGTACCAAATGGAACTGGATTTATCTTTGGGTTTGCACAAATCGCACTTTATTTGATTTACAGGAATTCTAAACCATCGAAGATTATCACAAGTGACTTGGAAGACGGATGGCAGTATCAACACCTTCTCCAATCCTCCACACCAAATCATACAAATTCAATATAATGGATATGCGCATACATGTCGATTTCAGCCTGCAAAAGATGAAAACTCAAAAAAGATGACATCGTGAAGCTTTCTTATTGTAGCTTACCTTTTTTCCGATTTTCGGTTTTACTGCTCATGTATGAAAATTCTGCTTTTTATCATATAACTTCATAATTTTTGTGAGAGTGTTGTTGGCAAGCAATAAGACTTGTATGTTAAATCAGTGTGAATATTTTATTCTCAATGAAATGTCGAATATTGTGCATATATTATTTTTTGATTTTTGAAAATGACATTAAAAGGTAGTCATATGGGTAATTTCCAATCAAATCAAGGTATCAAATTATTTTTTTTGCATAAAAAGGTAGCCAACTTTTTATTTTGGCAAATATTTAACGATTATCTTTTACGTTTCACATTTCATGTTCACAACCACCACAACCACCATCATAAATCATCGCCGTTACCACCAACGCCTCCCATCACTACCACCATCAACGCCACCACGAACCCCAGCCACCACTACCGCTTACACCAACAACCTCACCCACCTACCACTACAAACCTCACCCACCCACCGCCACAAACCCCACCAGCCTACAACCACCATTAATCACCGTCGGCACCACCAACCCCATCCATAAACACCACCACAAACAGTCACCTTTTCCACCAACACCCCTACCGGCGATGGCAACGCTGGGTGGGTTTGAGGGTGACTGTGGTGGTAGGTGGATACGATGGTGATGGTGGCGGTGTGTTGGCTTGGTAATGATGACGATGTTGGTTAGGGGGTGAAAATAATGGTGATGGTAGTTGTTGTGCCATATAAATCAAGCTTAACGTTTAGAATTTGAGAGAGAGTGTGTGTGCGACGCACACACATAAACTAGAGAGAGAATGATAGGAAGTGTTATATTGCTAATGGTGTCACACACCTCACCTCATGTGAGGGTTGAGTATGTATACCTGAATACTGTCACCTCGTATGCTACTAGCCATACGAGTACATGAACCATGATTAAATTTGTTGAAAGCACATTACATATTTCTACGGCTAAGTTTATGTGAGCATACAGGGTCACACAAAAATACACTTAGATACTGTTAGCCTTAATTATATTAAGTCAAACAAGAATGTTATCGGTCTTAGAAAGTCAAACTAGGTCTTTATGTATTTAATTTATAGTATATTAATAAAAATTAACCTAAAGGACTTATTAGTTAATTATTAATAATGTATTAATAATACATTAGTTAAATAAAATTAAGGTATTTCTAATTTACTTTATATAGAAATCGACTAGGGATAAAAACCAAAAAAAAAAGATTGTTTAACTTGAAAGTTAAGTTAAGATAATTCTAGAACCTATGTATTTAGTATAAATATAAAAGGATTATTTAGAACCTGTGAAATGAGCATTACTTTTTTGTAGAAACGTAACATAGCCTTTTGCTGAAGTATATTTTCATAAGTATGCTTAAGCTGTGGTTCCTATGGAGACTTTGGATGCTCCTGCGGACCCTGGCTGCAAATAAGAGAACGCATAGTTAGCTCGCCCTGAATTTTTAGTCCGAGATCAAGCTTCGATGTGAGAATGAGTACTTGGTAAATGAGATATATGTGGAGAAATAAAAGGTAAAAAGGATTAGGTAAGTAACGAAGTGTGTGTGTGTGTGTGTGTGTGTGTGTGTGTGTGTGTGTGTGTGTGTGTGTAGTGTGTTGTGTGTGTGTGTGTGTGTGTGTGTGGTTGGGTCGTGTGTGTGTTCTGTTATTTGTTCGATTTCTCTTGTGTCGTGTGATTTGTGTGTGTGTGTGTGTGTGTGTGTGCGTGTGTGTGTGTGTGTGCGTGTGTGTGTGTGCGTGTGTGTGTGTGCGTGTGTGTGTGTGCGTGTGTGTGTGTGCGTGTGTGTGTGTGCGTGTGTGTGTGTGCGTGTGTGTGTGTGCGTGTGTGTGTGTGCGTGTGTGATGTGTGTTCGTTATTTTCCTATTCGTGTTACTTTATTTCTTCTGTGTGTGCGTGGTGTGTGTGTGGTGTGTGTCGTTATGTGAGTGTGTTTGTGTTGTGCATGTGTGTGTGTGTGCGCTGTGTGTGTGTGCGATGTTTTGTATTGTGTGTGTGTGCGTGTGTGTGTGGTGTTCGTTGTGTGTGTGTGTGCGTGTGTGTGTGTGCGTGTGTGTGTGTGCGTGCGTGTGTGTGTGTGGTGTTGTGTGTGTGCGTTTGTGTGTTGGATAAGGCGTAGTGCGTGTGGTGTGTCGTGCGTTATAGTGTGTGTGTGTGCGTGTGTGTGTGTGTGCGTGTGTGTGTGTGCGTGTGTGTGTGTGCGTGTGTGTGTGTGCGTGTGTGTGTGTGCGTGTGTGTGTGTGCGTGTGTGTGTGTGCGTGTGTGTGTGTGCGTGTGTGTGTGTGCGTGTGTGTGTGTGCGTGTGTGTGTGTGTGTGTGTGTGTGTGTGTGTGTGTGTGTGTGTGTGTGTGTGTGTGTGTGTGTGTGTGTGTGTGTGTGAACTTACCTTTTGAAGATTGGTCGCCTTCTATTTATACTATTAAGACTTAGGCCCATGATGCAAGCATTGTGTAGACCAGGTTGTTGATGCGTTATTTAGATCATGTTTTAAATTTATAATAACTTGACTACCTATGATCTACGAATGCACTAACGGGTAGAGAACCCGGTCATGTATAGTGTATGTTTTGGTAAATCTAAGGTCGTTCCCAAGAGCTATGGGCGGTCTAAAATCATAGTTTTAAGAGTTATCACGCTTTTGAAGTTGTTTCAATTAACTAATACTCTATTCTCGAGTATAAAATGGAAAGAAGAGAGATGGAGAGGGAAAAACGAGAGAAGTAAAGAGGAGAGGAATAAGAAATTATTATTTTTATCTTGTGTTCCCGAGTTGGAAAGAAAAGAGAAGGATGTAAGCAAAAAAATACTTTAAAATCAACTTCACTCCATTTCTTCCCAATTTAGTAAGAAGATTAGGAGAGTAAATTTAGTGTAATTTACTATCCTTTACTTTCTTCTGTCCTCCTAAAATATCTTAGGAACATAATTTTTTTATTACCATCTCAAGCCTTTCCCTTTCATTCTCGAAAATAAACTCAAGAACAGAGTGTAATGAAATAAAATAAATAATGAAATTGAAATGGAGTTTTTGCTTATCAAGGGATAAAATGTGCTTAACCTAGTTATTCCTCTATTAGTTCAATGATCCTATTTTCTAGTGCAATGTCAAACTCTTATTTTATATGATGGTTCTAATTACAAGAGTTTTTTTATTGACTTGAGGCACTTGCTGGACCATCTTGGCTTCTAAAATCATCTGTAGATCGATATTCGGGGTTAAAAAGCTAATCTTGTCACACTAAAACGCACGAATTTTAGGTTATCTATTTATAAGTCTGGAAATCAGGTCGACACGCCGTATTGGCGAGGGGGGGGGGGGGGTCTGATATGGCGTATTGAGGTTACTTGGCATGAGCTTCATGATTATTTTATTCTAGAATATTCTTAAACCGCCATTGAATATGATGTATAGTGAAACATGCTTGTTCAGAATATTGACCAAAGTATCTTATACGGTGTATCTGCTGATGTGGATACGACGTATTCATCAAAGTAAGGGCAATTGTTCTTGATCTTGTTCTAAGTTGGGGAAATAGTGTATCAGTTAGAATGGATACAATCCTATTCTTTAGTTTTAGTTTGACTTCATCGTACCTCTTCGTTTATGATTCCAAAACATTGTCTTGTTCATCATCTTTCGCCAATCGCTTGATAATAACTAAGATTCACACAAATAATGCGATTAAATATCAAATCTTATATTATCAATTATAAAAACGAGCATATTAATGGGTTAAATGATGCTCTTTATGTGGGACGTTATTTAGACGTTATTTGATGTCATCAAATATCCCCCACTTGAATCCTACTTGTCCTCAAGTAGACTTTAGAATTAACTTATAAAAATATATCCCAAACGAAAGTCTAGGATTTTTCCTTTAAGCGTTTTTATTCAATTATTAGCGCACAACCAAACACCTTACGAAATAGGAAACGAAATCACTCAAATCACTCAGCTAATCTATGTGGTAACATTTAGTAGTTCCCTTAATTGCTCGGTCATGACGAGTATTCTATCATAAGCTTGGCAAGGATACACATCTCCACCACTAAAGCTAAGGAGTAAATTAAGTGAATATGA
This sequence comes from Tanacetum coccineum, assembly GCA_026074375.1. Classification (NCBI taxonomy): domain Eukaryota; kingdom Viridiplantae; phylum Streptophyta; class Magnoliopsida; order Asterales; family Asteraceae; genus Tanacetum; species Tanacetum coccineum. The sequence goes on along the minus strand of BQNB010148807.1, from coordinate 11,178 downwards.
TAAGGTTTAAGGGTTGATCATTCTTTTTAATCTTTATCGATATTAATATTCAAGAAAAGGCAACAAAACCATAATTGTATGCCCAAATCCATGACCGGGACACTTGTGATTGCTCACTCCCTAACTCGAATAAGCTAAAGAATAGGATTAAGTAATCTTTACCAACAGTATTACACCAACAAGGGCGACAAAACCACACATACACATTCAAATCCATGAATGAGACACATGTGATTGCTCACTCTCTCATTTGAGAACTAAGTTTAGGATGAAGTATGTTATAGGGTTGGGCAGTATTAGGCATATATGGAACATTTATGATTTGGTGTAATATAAAATACAAACTGATTGAATTAAGTCAAACCAATAAACAAAAGATGTTGCTAGCTACTTTCCCGACCACGACTTTGAAAAAGACACAAACCACTGACTAACTCACGCTTTAAAATGGAAACTCACGCTTTGTTTAGTAGACACGAATTAGACTCAAATATGTTTTAATAATCATAATAATCATAACATAGTTGGTGTTCCCGTAAACATACCAACTCCCATCATCCATAATATAGTACAACAATAGTGGAGATATCTACCACTTGATAAAAAAAAATACATAATTGGTTAATTTTGCGACCAACTTTAAAAATAATATACAACAACACTCTACATCGTTGGTTTATAACGCGTACCAACGAATAATAAATCATCTCATAAAAAATAAAATTGGTTAAGTTTAGATGAAACGATTATCTCACAATCCTCTCCTTTATTTTCTCTCTTATATTTTTTTGTATTATACAGTTTTTTTGATTTTTTTAAACATAACTAGAAAACAAATAATGGGTGTAAAATTTCACAACTTCACTATCATGATAAATATGTGATAATAGTTCCATAACGCTTTGTCTCAAAATAAAAATAATAGTAATAGTAGTAAATCACAAAAAAAAATTTACTTTCACTTCCTATTGCAATGTGCAATCCTGACCTAACCAAAGATAAGAATTCGCACACGAACACAAGAAGTAAATACTTTTAAACACAAAAAAACTAGCTAACCAAACCAAGGACATTAATCATAGGGTTGGACTTATGGTGTATAGGGATTGTAACGAAACAAATGACTTAATGTTGGAAGAAGAAACAAGAGGAATGACTCAAAGGTTTTTCTGGGGTTTCTTACTTTAAAGTGAGAGTATAACCAAGGGGTTTTTATGGGGGTTAACTACCGGTGTAGTTAGTTAATAACACATAATGTTTTATATAAGGGTTAACTAACAAGTGTAGAAAGTTACTCCAATTATAAAAATAATACTCATTATGGTGGTCTCGAATAGTATACCAAGCCAAGTTCTAAAGTTTACTACAATCAATGGCACACTTATATTTGTGTAGAATTTTGGGTAAAATGGGGAAAACGGAATAGGCTTAATCCTCACAATATGGAAATAAGGGTTATGTGTGCGGGTCATGCAACTAATAATCTTACAAAAAACACTGCTTTTTTTTATTTAAAATCTTGTGCATATAAAATTAGGTATTTCTTGTAAAAATAAGGACAAGTAGCGTTCTAATTCTGTTCCCCTCACTTGAGATATACAACACCCACGTTGTATAAATATAAAATGAAAAACAAGAAATATAAAGAATTAGAACGAAAAACTCCCCTGGGATTTGCTCGGTATGATCCTCCATGTAGAGTTTATGAGCAACATTTTTATGAGTTGTGTTGTGAAAAGCGTTGAATACCAACATGACTACAACACATATAATACCATAATATATATATACCACCACCTTCATCAATAACGTTCAGTATTTCTCTGTTTTAAGATAAGAAAAATCACAGCAATTGTATCTCCTAATAAACCTTGGTTAGAATAAGAAAATAAAAACGATAATCTGTACAGGACAGTCGATACGCTGTATCCATGGTATTGGATACGCCGTATTGAATCCTGAAAGAAAAATAAACAATAATACGGGATCAGAGGACAAATTACTTGTATGTCAGAATTTCTGAATTATGCCGTATGACAAAAGTTGACAATAATGTTTAAAGTACTGGAAAATATAAAAAAAAAAGATATCGTCTTAGGATATTCATATGTCGTTTCCTTGGGGTTGGATACGCCGTAACGAATACTGGGTAGAAAGACTTTATACAAAAATTGAAATTACATTCCAGGTTGTCTCCCGGAAAGCACTTTTATTTTTTGAAGAGTCTTTAATTTAGACTCCCTTTACCTCTACTTCATACGAGTCATGGACCACCCTTCGTCATTCTTGCGAAAAATCTCTTGGTAGACTTGAGAGACGTTTTCTTCGGTTCGGACCCAAATATCGTACATATACTCCTTAATAGTGACATATTATTCCGCTGTCCCCAATTAGTATTTAATTACCCCGAACTTTTCAGATTTGAATGTTGATGGTTTCTCGTAGGGTATCCTAAGTGATTGCTCTTCCTTTCCTTGAATCTTTCCACATCTTCATCAACATAATAAGATGCATCTTGTGATATCATGTTTATTTCTAAGTCCCGATATCTTCATATCTCCTTCCATTTGGCTCATGATTATCTAAACCATTCTTGATCCACTTGAATGGCATCGTTATCATTTTACTTATGCGAGTCGTTTCTCCAATCATTTCATTGATTTCTTCCTCTTTCTTTTTTCCCACACCATTATTCTTCTTCTTTCTAAGTTCATTTCAAGCTCTTGGTAATTCCAAAACATTCTTCAACCAAGAGCAAAAATTCTTTCCTTTTCATTATCATGTCCATATCTTCTAAGATATGCTTTTTCTTTCAAATCTTCCATTCTTTTAATCACATCTTCATGTCCTTATACCACTTATTATTTTGGGTGGTTCTTGTAAGTCAAGCCAGACCTAAAAGTCAAAGAGGTATAATAGTTATCTTAAAAATTCGAAAATTCTCGGATGTCACACCATTCAATGTGTCCACTTTTGAATTGAAATGACTTGCATTCATGGCATATATCATCATTTGGTTCCTTCCAAGTTCTATAATCCAACCATGGTTTTTCTTCAACCCATAAGACTTCTTTATTCCATTCATAGATCCATGCATTCTTATAATCTTCATATGTATTAAATCCAGGTAGATCTCCAGTGAGCACGTCAGCATCAATTTGAAGAATATGATTAAATTCTTTGCATAGAGTTGTCTCAAAGTCGAATAAATCCGTCTACATCCTAAAGATTTCATTAATTTCATTTTCTTCACTCAGATTCTCTTCTGCAAGATCAGAAAACTCATCGTAAGTTAGTATTACTTCATCATCACCTCTTTTCCAATAAAGCCATAGTGCATTCTTTATATACCTATCCATAGTCTTATGGTTATTAAATTTGGAAGCTAACCATTTTGAAAATTCAACATTAGTTGGATCACATTCCACATCGGTGATAATCTCATTTACTTTCAATCTCCTCTTTATTTCCATACACTCTTCAAATTGCTTCCTATAACAACGAATTAACCATGTATTAACCACTTCTTCCATGATTTCTTTATCAACATTTTTATGATCTCCAAATTTTAGGTCTAACCATTGTTCCAACGTTATGTCTATGAGTTTTACCAATCTATCATCAATTACAATTACAGCCTCAGCGAACATTTTCTCATACTCATAATAACATTGTCGTGGTTCATAAAAATCAAGATCACCATTTTTTAAATTATCATGTGGTTATTCAATACATGGGAAATAAAAATCCTCAACGACTCCCAACTCATAAGATCATCCTCCATGCTACTTAGTTGTCAGAATTCATCAAAAAATGTCCCAAAAGGTGTATTATAAGTGAACAAATCGAGATCAATCTTTAGCAAATTGAACACTTCAGATCCAATTTTGTACTCTTTGATTGTAATTCTCTCCATTCTTAGCTACTGAAAGGAATCAGAAACTTGCCAGTAGGATAAGTTCTAAAAAAAGAATACATAAAACTAAACATGAAAACGAAATACGAAAAATTAAACTGTTGCTGTATCAGACAACCGATACGTCGTATTTAGTAAACTGAATACGCCATATTTATGTTTGATGTCGAATGCGTTGTATTGATTTTTAAAGTGGATACGCTGTATTCAATGGGATGAATACGCCGTATTCAGTATTCGACTAGAAGAAAAACAACAAGAATTAATAATGCAGAAAAAACAAAACACACAATTATGCAAAATAATACAAATGCAGAAAAAAAAAGAAAAAAAAATATACAACAACACTTAACAATAAAAATACAGAATTACAAACTAATACCAACTAAACTAAAAATATAAAATTTAATCTAAAATACTAATAAACAAGTATTAATCAATTTCACTCCCGACTGCGACGCTAAAAACTTGATGTGTCGTTGTGTGTAGGTGATTATATTATCAAGTTTTACTATTTATATTTTGCCGACTTTACCTATTAACTAATACTAACGGGCAGTGTACCCGATCAATTGAAGGTTCGTTGGTAAGTAGGGTGTCGATCACTAAGAGTGAGCGTTAATACTTAAATCTATCAGTATTTTAGTTATCTATGTTAGTCCTAATTAATCCTAAACTAACGCAAAGAGCGGGGGTTTCAGTCTGAGAGACTGGCACGAGTTTTGGTTTAATCTATATGATAACAAGTAAGACAAGTAGAACACACAAGCAGATAATCAAATGATAAAGAAGCGGTCAAGCATTAATGTAAGGAAAACGTATTAGCTAGTTTAATCAAATAAAATGTAGGAATTGTTTATGTGTGCAATGATTGTATTACTTCGTTGGTGTTATATTATTCTTAAGCTAGGTGGTTCTTTTCCCTAAACTCGAGGTTTGTATTACAGTTAATCCTGTCACAATTAACCTAAATCCGCATAAAGCTCACACCGTTGATTATAATGTATCTAGGTGACAATAGTGAAACCTATCTCATCGAGGCTTTACTAACTTATGCCCAATGGTTATCTATATGCTGGTAGTCCACGGTCCTAGTTCCTACCAAAGGCAGAAACAGGGGCATAAATTTGTAGTCCTATTAATCCAGAGTCACATAGATAAGCTGTATGTAATATCTATCCTAGACTCTAGTCTACAGCCCAAATAACGATTAGTTACAACGCTTTATTTGTAATCCTTGATCCATTTGAATGATAAATGAAAACATAATCAGAACATAAACGGGTATGAAGTGATAAACATAATCAACATGCACCGAAAAGGTAAATAATCAATATAAACAAACCAGACTTTAAATTATCATAAACATAGCTAATACCTATAGGTATTAGCCTATAGTCATTGTAACAATACATAGTATCATAGACGAACGATTAAAGTAAAGAAAACGTTACGCTAACCGAACGCTTATAGCGGAGTATAGAGATTACAAGAGTTTTCCTATTGACTTGAGGCACTTGCTGGACCTTCTTGGCTTCTAAAATCGTTTGTAGATCGTACCTGGTGGTTAAAATCTTATCTTGCACACTGAAAACCGAATTTTAGGTTTTATATTTATAAGTCTAGAAATCAGGTCGATACGCCGTATTGGAGGGGTCCGATATAGCGTATTGGGGTTACTTGGTGTAGGCTGTATGATTATTTTATTTTGGAATATTCATAAACCGCCATTGAATATGGTGTATAGGCTCTTCTGGATATGGCGTATTAATAGTGCAATGTGCTTGTTCAGAATGTTGACCAAATTATCTTATACGACGTATCTACTGATGTGGATACAGCGTATTCATCAAAGTCAGACAATGGTCTTGATCTTGTCTAAGTCTTGGGTAATAGCGTATCCATCTAGAATGATACATCGTAATATTCAGATTTAGTAGAATTTCTCGAACTTCTTTGTTTGTGCTTCAAAACACGTTCTTTTCACCATCTTTCGCCAATTGCTCGATAATAACTAAGATTCACACAAATAAGCGATTAAGTATCAAATCTTATATAAAACAATATAAAACGAGCAATATAAATGGGATAAATGATGCCGATAATGTGACGTTTGTTGATGTCATCAATACCCTAGAGCCGTTTAAGCTTCTCAACCTCTTTAAGTCCTATATCCCAATCATCATAATATTCATCATCTTTGTTAGCAACCTGTTCAACTTGTTTAATATCATGAGAGAAACTTGGAATATTATTAGTAGGAGAAACAGAAGAGAAATAAGATGTGAGTTCTTTGATAATATTATTAGTGTTAATGATCGTTGATAATTGTATCAAAGCTTCTTGTTTCCTAAGTTCAGCATCAGTTGATGCTTGCAACTCCTTAAATCTAATTCTAGTTTTGTTTAGTATTTCCTCCAAACTTTCTTCCTTCTCAATTTTTTTTCAATCATTGGCCTATTTGGTTGAACATCCATAAAATTCCAATCATCGTCTACGTCATCAAAGTCCAAATTCATCGTCTTCGTTTATAAAAATTTGGTCAACATACCTAAATTTTCCAGATCCACCCCATCCAAAATATTACCTTTGAATAAGTCATCCAATATTTCTTATATGCTTAGATTCATGATTTCTCCAAGGTTTTACTCCTTCATTTTAGGTAAAGGATGTGGTGGCCATGAGGATTGATACTTATGTCAGGATGTGTAACTAGATGTGTGATCTTTCAATCCACTTATGTGTTTTCACTTCCTGACATCGCATAGCATATATTCTTCTATCTTAGTTTTGTTTAAAACACCATGGATATGATTTCTCGACCTTTGCTCAGTTTTGTACATCTCGTAATTTTTTTGAAAAACAACCAAGAAAACAAAGCAGCAAAGGGTGGAAAACAAAATAATATACTAAAAAAATAAACTAAAAACTAATACAGAAATGGAAAACAAAATATATTTGGGTCACGGACTATTGATGTGCCGTATCCAACAGACAATAGATACGTCATATGTACAATCTGTAATAATTTATCTTTTATCAAACAAACAAAACATAAAATAAAATTATCATAATCCTAAATGCTTGATACGTCATATGTAATTGATGTGCATACGCCGTATCAACTCTCAATACGGTACGCCGTATCAAAATTTCTAAGGATATGGTGCTTAGTAATAAGACAAATACGCCGTATTCAATAACGAATACGCCGTATTTAGACGAGTACGACATAAAAAGAAATTTACATACAAGTCAAATAAAAACACACCAAATTAAATAAAAACACACAAATTTAAACTTTTTTCAAAAATAATACAAATAAACCTAAAGAAAAACCTTAAATCTAGAACCACTCCCCAACAACAACGCCAAAAACTTGTTGTATTTAACGAGCAGTGTACATGATCGAATGTTGCTAGTTATATGGTAAGTACGGGTCGTTCGCAAGAAACAGTTAGAATCTAAAGTATTTCTAAGGTTCTACAGCTAATTTGGGGGGTTTTAACCTGAGATATTATCAGGATTTGTATTTTAATTAACTACTAATTATTCTAGAAAACAAGTAAAATGGGTGGATTTGTGATTAGAATAGTGGAAAAGTGTTAACCGCATTAATCCTACAATGTCTAATTCAGTTTATGTTTGCTATTAGTGCAATGATTACATTGTCTAACGTTAGCGACTCTTAGAATAATAAGGCTTGGATTGTCTCCTACACCTTATACTATAGTGCCTAACCTACATCCTTAGGCAACACACTCCCGCAAGTTAAACCCGCTTCCTAGGCTTGTGTTGTAAAGCTGATATGGATGCTCAAAGTACCTAGGGGATTAGGATGACCTACGCAGTTTAGTCCGTCAACTAGTTTTATTACAATTTATCAGCAGGCATAAATACTGCCATATCACAGGTTTTTCTTCCAATAATACGCGTGTACCAACTTATATGTCTTACTATCTCGATCTAACTTAGGGTCTTTTCTACCACTAGTCCTAATAGGTATATTGGCTAGTGTGTCTACGTAAGGTCACCGCCAACAAGAACCTACTAAGATTCGGACTGTAAAGCAATAAGAAGGATCCTAAGCGTATATAATCTAGCAATAAACCTAAGTCATAAGCATATAAAGGAGTAATTATGATAAATATATCAAAGCTATCCAAAATTAATTAACAACGAGAATTGAAGCAAACAATATGACTAAAGGAGTTAACCTTTAGTCTCATAAATCATAGCACAAGTGTAATTAAACAATATTAAAGAGAAGTTCATAGAGAAAATGATAACTAAATCGAATGATAAACCAATGGATGATGAATCGAGATACGATCCCCCACTTGATCTTGGCTTAATATGGTGTAATGAGATGTGTTTGGAACGTTTTGAGTGTTGTCCTAAACTAAGAATAGATCCTAAAAATCACGCATAAGGGTTGATATTTATAGGGGTGATTAAGAGTGGGCTCCAAGTAATGGATATTATGTGAATCTGTTATTCGCGCCTCGATACGGCATATTGGGTAATTCTTGATACACCGTATCCATCATCATTAGGCTGTAGATTTTCTTTTTCAATTTTTGTGATCTTTTGAATCAACTAAATTAGAGTCCGGATGAAGGAGTTATGATCATAATAGTGAAGCATCCTCTTTGGTGATCGTGAAAGCTTGATATCTTCATTTGGCTTTGTTTCTTTACTTGGTTTTCTTCTGTGAATGTATACGTAACAACCATGTATATTCCTTTTATCTTCATAATTCAATGTTGACCCCTGCCTTCAATACGCCATATCGGGAATTGATGCCGATACGGGTATGCCTTCTATACGATGGTCAACTCTTCATTTAGGGATCCTTATACGCCGTATCAATTAAGTGGAATATGGCATATCATCATCGATACGGGCTTCATACTTTGGCATATTGGAGCAGCTTAATATGGCGTGTCACTCAAGGTGAATATGTCGTATCCTTCCTTTTCAACAGAACACAAACTTTATCGTTTTTGCTCTAAAATTGCATCGTTTTCAGTGCCTTTTCCCGAATTGCTCTATAAAACCTAAATATTCATATATAAGAATTAAGTACCAATATCTAGATATAATCAAAGCATCATGAGAATTATAGTGGGAACAAATGATATAAAAAGTGTGTCTATATGATTAGGGTTCAACTACAGTAGAAGGTGAAACATGAAAAAGAGCAATTTCAGCAACCGGAGGCTACTCACGCGAAACAAATGATGCAGGTAATGGAAAAAAAGTCTCAAAGTATAAGTATGCAAATTAATTCTTTGTTAGTAATTTCATTTGTTTAACTCTAGGCTCTTCAAAAGATATACATAAGGTAATTCTTGTTGATGAGCAAAAACAAGGTAAGTTGTGTAGCTCAAACTTAAAATGCTTTATTTCTTATCATTTGTTCAACTGAAGATGTACTCTTATAGAACTAACGCTGGCTTTATGCATGCAACAAAAAAGATTTTAGCACACTAGTTGCTCGGGCCTAGACAACAATTAGCCAATCTACAATGTAGTCGAGCTCAAGTGAGAGGCATAGTGACCCATACACATGTATATCATTAAACTGGAACTTCTTTGCTAAGAAAAAGTAGGCTAAAAGTGTTATCATTTTCTTAGCTTTGAATTTTTTTCAGGCATTAGATGCGCATTCTTCTATAGATAATGGGGCAATGTCAGCAATGCATAAGGTAATACCATTTTTTATTTTTGTAATAATTAATAAGTTCTAATTAGATTAATGCGAATATAGGAAATTGTTTATGGTTTGTTGAAACTGAATGATTTAAGTCATATGTAACATATCAGACCAGAAAGATGAAGTTTATGCAGAAAAAAATTATTTTTAGTTATTGTAAATTGTGTACAATTTTTTGTTTGTTATTGTTTTTTTTTGAGTTTTCACCTCATAAAATTAATGTGTACAAAATTTTGATTTTTAATCTTTTATATGTGAAAGTAATCATATTTAAATATGTGTACAATTGAATGGGTGGAGCAGTGGGAATTAAATAAACGAGGGAGGCTGGGGTAGTAGTAATGAAGCGGCAGAGAAAAAGGATTATGCACAAGCAACTGTTGGTGGTCAAATTGCGAGTTTGGTGCTTGAAATACCTCTGGTGGAGATGGAATTGTTTGGGGGCAGTAGTTGATGACTGGTGGTAACCAGACACGTGACTTTTATAACCTTTTATCATTCCTATTAACATGGATGAAAAAATCGTGAATCGTTAGCCGGGAAGTCGACCACCTTGTAGCTTGTAATCGGTCTAGGCATGATTAATCGGCAATTGACGATTCATCGGATTTGCATTTTTGGCAAAATTTAGGTATTTTCGGCAAGTTTTGTGCATTTCCGGTGACTTTTAGGTATTATTGGCAAGATTTTTTTCTAAAAAAAAACTTGTAATAGATTTAAACAGTTACTATAAGTGATCAAAACAAGTTTACGGTGAGTTTTAGTTACTCCCGGCAAGATTAGAAAGTTTTCGGCAAGTTTGACTACCGTTGATCATCGTTGACCACGATTGACCTATTTGTTTGACCCAGTTACATAAATCGGCAAGGTCAATGGCCATGTAGCGCCTAGGCGGAGATTAATCGTCCTTGTAGACCTTTTTTTGCAACACTGCCTATTAGTAATGATAAGTGTCCGAAGCTCTAATATGTCTCTTACTGTAGTAGTAGCTGGGGAAATGATGGTGCTCAAACACGAGGAGGAGGATTGGGATTTTCCAAGGACTCAGATTAAAAGGATAATGTGGAAGGTAGTGATAGTAACAGGTGAGCATCCTTTTTTATTCAGAATTCCGATATATAAGTTTTAACAAAAAACTGCAAACCGTGAGTCAGTATGTATATTTTTTTTATAAATATTGTTATTTAGTCGGTCACTATTAAATATTTTTATTTAGTTGTTCCTCCTCTAAATGAATGATCATCATTCCTATATTATAAATAAGGATATTACAATAGAGTTTGATTCATTCTCAAGCTTCCGCAGAGGAAAAGGTTCATTGTCAAGCATAGTATATTTTTATAGGAAAAGCTGGTCAAATTTGATAATAGATGTGTACTTGGACTTAAATGCGATTTTTTTTTATGTTACAGGTAGTGGCTCAGATTGTGCATAGGACACATTTACTGTGTTTAGTTTAGTTGGAAGGGGACGATTGATTGATAGTGCATGTGATGATCCTCTCATTCAGTTTATATTAGTTTATCATTACATACACTTGACA
>BQNB010148806.1:0-16252 GCA_026074375.1 Tanacetum coccineum | reverse complement strand
GGATAGACTGTATATGCACATTCAAGTCTATCGACCTTAGAAACTAGTAATGAAACCATAGTTTGACATTGCACAGAAAATTGTATTCATAACAATAGTAATGAAGTCGTTTAACAATAGCGCAAGATATATACAAGAACAACCATTTAAAAGTCGTTTAACAATGATACATTAGATTTAACAAATTGTTGTACATAAGTCTGAAACTTCACTTGTTTATTGTTCAAAATACAAAGAATTTAGTCCATAACAAATATATCCCTAAAATGTAATGCAACCAAATCTTTAATGCATACGACTTCTAAAATAACAACCACCAATGTATCCCTGGTCTTGTACCTCATTGATCTCCTGAGAAAACATTGCTTAAAACGTCAACAATAATGTTGGTGAATTCATAGGTTTGTAAAATGTATAATGTAGGACCGCAAGATTTCCCCATGATAATGCAACAGATGCAAACATCATAAAATGTGATTACGTTTCCCTAAGCTCATGACACTAAAGCTCGACATGTATGAATTGCAATATAAATTGCCAACATTGCCCGTGATGATGTTCTAACCAGCAACATCCCAAATCCGACATGGTATACGTTTATTGTCCGGCATACCAGCACAGTGAGCATGACTCACCCGAACGGGGATGTCAATCCCAAATAGATCTATTTATAACATTCGCGCTCATAACAAGTAATTGACAGTTCATGATAATGGGCTCAGAGGGTTATCGCTACTTAGGCAAACACGTAATCATAATGTAAAATGTCCACTTGCGTCCAATTGTAAAACATGCATATGTTTCTCACCCCAAAACTTGTAAATCATTATAAATGTAAAACATGGGGCTATGAACTCACCTCGAGTGAGTAAATCGACAATGTAAATCAAATGCGTGAAAATGCGTCACAAATACGCCCGAATGCAACCTAATTAAATATAGGTTGTATAAGTACTAAGCACTTTGATTAACTAATACCACATATAATTCTATAAAGCTAAATCACCATCTAATCGTATTTGTGAAATCATATTTATAAAGTAAAAACGTTTATAAATATATCTTTAGTAAAAATGGCGTAACTTTATCGTTTTGAGTCCGTTTCTTATGTCCACGCTTTCATATTAAGACGAGTTATTGAAATATTACATTTTCATATTTTAAGTCCTCTGATGAACAGTACTTTTTATTGTTCGTATACTATTATAAATTAATTTTTATAAATTTATTTATTGTAAACTCGTAAATGTCGTATCTTATTCGTTTTAACTCCGATTTTAGTGATTCTTTCGAGCACGTCTTCGTAATTAAAAGTTTTATCTAATTAATGAACTTTCCAAAATGTATCTAAGATGAATAGTGATTTTTACTGTTCATAGTTTATAAAATTATTTTTATAAACTTTAATTATCGTAAACACAGAAAAATCCATAACTCCATCATTATTGATCAAAAACTTATGATTCTTAATGTTTTAGAATCCTAAAAATATGTACTATCTGAGAAAAATATCCAACCTTTTATATCAGAGGTGGTTTGTAATGAGGTTTATAAAAAAATTATAAACGCGTTTATTATTGTATAACTTACAAATGGCGTATCTCCTTCGTTATAAATTAGTTTTTCGAGTTTCTTACATTTTTGGAATCCTCATGATATGTAGTATTTTATAAAAATATAAAATAAATATGTTATATTTCGAATTAAAACAGAATGTTTTGTTATTTTTGGTAAATATGTGTTTAAACTTGTTTTTGTAACTTTTTAGTTTAGCAACTTTGTTACAAGTCCATTACAACACTTAACTCCATAAGTCTTACATACTTAGGGTCCTTAGTCCATAATTTGTCCAAATATAGTCCAAGAATCACAAGATCCATAAGTCTACATACTTATTTGTTCATAAACTTTAATAAGTACACTTTTAGGTAACTTATTTATATACATTTTTTATACATAAACCACACTTGTACATTACTTATACTTCTATTCCCACATGATATTAACATCCATATAACATATGTAAAAGTATACCAAATCACAAACAAGTGTAAAAATCCATTTTACAACTTAGTAAGTTCCTTAGATGATGATTAACTATACAAACATAATATATGCATAAAATCATGAATGTAAAGAGATTAAGGTTTTTAGATAACCTTAGTATGAAGTAGGATGATGAACAATATGATCTAAAACCTAGTTTAGATGATAAACCCAAGCTTCCAACACTTTGAAAACCCTAAATCCAAAGAAACCCTAATCTTGATCCTTGTTTGCTTAACCCTTTTAAACCCTAAACTAAACCTTCAAACCTTCTTAGGATATCTTATATATGATGTAGGAATACTTGGAAATGTGGTAAATAAAATTATATGGATTGTTTGTGTGTATTTGGGTTTGGTCGTGGCCTATAGGAGAGAAAGAAAGAGGATTATGTTGTTTTTCACTTAAGCAAATGAAATATGTGTGTGTTCTCTTTTAGTGCACCCTTTATATACTTCCCTGACTAGTCAAAATTGCCATAGGAAGTCCAAGACATGATGAGGATTTCAAGGGAAGTCTTGGTCAAGACTTGGCTAAAAGTCCTTAAGGTTTAATTAGCTAGAGCTTGTACAATATCAAGTTGGTGTTTTGTGTGCTATGTGTCCCCTTGGGACTATGTTGTTGGCCGAATTTTGAGGGGAGGGATGGAGTACATGTTGGTTTTTGATCTTTTACAAAATATCTAGCATTTACTTGTTGTTACAAGTTGTAGTTTAATGTATAAAGATGTTACTTGTGAATTGTAAGTCTTGGTTTATTTCTCTTGCATAAAATTCGGCTAAGGTGATAAATATGGGTGCATTTTTATAAAAATTTGGGTATTGGGTATAAAAATAGGTATTTGTTGAAGCGTAGGAAAGTTTTGGTGGTTCCGGGTATGCCTAAACGTATTTTATCGCGAAACGTAAACACTTTACGTAACCAATAAAAATAAAATATGCAAAGATAATAATTATCCTCTAAATAATTATCTAACACTTGCTTGACGTAAACATTTAATTGTTTGATGCCCGTTTACGTTGAATGATCATTTTTTAGCTTACGCGATTTAACTTAACGATTAAAATTAAAAGCAAACCGCGTACAAGACTAAAAATAAATAATGGATTATATAACGTCGTACAATGACCTAAAAACACGGGGTGTTATAAATAGTCTTCATACTACCTTGCAATTTGGGTGGATTTCGAATTAAGTGTTTAATTATACTTACACATTACATTAACGAGGGTGACCGGCAATAAAATGAGATATATTAACTAGGGAGTAATGCATGATTAGGTGAGCACATGTGTTTAACCATAAGAGTTTTTCATCAACCTTTACTCTTCTGCAATTAGTATAGAATTAGGAGAAGTTATTAGTTTAATCAAACCTCTCTTCAAACCCGAGATTTTACTTGCTTTCTAAAAAAATATATAAAATACAAAAATAATATTCTCTCAACCTCTAGATTTTAGTAATGTACAATTTGAGCCTACCCAAACTATTCCCCTAGAGAACGATCAATCCCCCGAGTCTTGCCTATACTACACTACAACGATTAGGTACACTGCCTAGGAGGATTGTAAAACTTCGGTTTGCAATCACCGCACATCAAGTTGTTTGCACCGCTGCCGGGGAATAGTCTTGGTTTCGGATTCTATTTAGCTTAGTTCTACTCACAAGATTCCTATCAAGTGAGATTTTTATTTTCTTTTTAGTATAGCTTTCTTTTAGTCTATCTTTTCTTTGTATGTTTGTTTTGTAATTTTCATTTGACTATTCCATCCTTCATTATGGAGAATGTGAATCCATTTGTGTCCGCACCACCCAACGGACTGAGGACTTATGTCTCACAAGAGCTCTTTGAGCTTTGTCCTATTTCAGCCATTATTGATTCTCGTCATGAGAATTTTGACCACACCCAAGTTATAACACCCCCACTTTATGATGATTTCATGAATTTACCTGATGTGTTTGAAATGGATGACTTGGAGCTCGACAATGAATCAGCCGATACACCTCTTGTTTCTCTTTTTATTGATTCGGATGATGAGTCAAACAATGGAAAAGTACTTAATGAATTAAATAAATACGGTAATGCAGGAAAATTATACAATTATAGGGTGATTAATTGCAGGGATGGATGTGACTTGGCGTTTCCATGCATGATTGGTTTTAGGAAGTTTGTTGCTTATTTTGATCCCTTTTTGCCATTAAATATTATGTCATGAAAGGCTTATAACACTATAGTGGTAGAAGGACTCGAAACTCCAGGAAAGAATTTGGTAGCTATTATTAGGAATGTTTATGTGTTTGTTGGAAGTTTCACCTATGTTGAAGATTTTGTGGTCTTAGAAGACATAGGAGATTTAATTGAACATGGTTTGTTATAAGTAGTTGTAGAGATGCCTTTTAGAGCTGTCACTCAGTTAGAATATGATTGCGTTAAGGGATTAATTTCATTTACTAAGATCTTTAATATTTACATCTTCTAGATGCCCCGTACGATACCTAGGATTAAAAACTTCTTATGAGATAAGATTCCACCCATACCAGTGCTTAGCCAACGTGATTTAATAAGCGAACTTAAGTATCCCCATGAAAACAACAACTTAATGTACAAGAATTGCTTAAATCTAGGTCCCGACTACCAAGTAGATGATGACATGAAGGAATGGCTCATACGTGGACATGTGAGCATACACGAAACAACGTAAGGAGTATGACCAAGTCTAGCTACAAGACTCGTTTAGCATACACGAAACAACGTAAGGAGTATGACTGAGTCTAGCTACAAGACTCGTTAATAAACAAAAGCGCTTATTGGGAGGCAACCCAATCTTTTATTTCTTGCAGTTTAGGTGTGTCGTGTGTTTTTATCTTTATTGTTTGTTCTTATATGTTTGAAACTTATATCTGATCATGCTTTGTTTTGTCTTTAACCTTGTCTTAATTGCAATCAAAGGTATTTGCATTAAATAAGTGCAGGGGAAAATATCTGGTTTATAAGAACCATTTTCAAATATGTAAAATAAATGATTTTAGATTAATTCGCATTTTTATGTTTTGTTTGTTTGTTTTGAGTCATATGTTTATACTAACTGTTTTTGTGGTCTATGCAGTAAATTTTTCTAGGAAATAATTAATGGGTTATCTTTGTAGAAATTTTTCCAGAAAACGAAAGAGAATTTTTTCACAGTGTTTAGAGACGGCGTCAGGATTTATTCCTGACGACATCACCACTGTAGCTATAGGAAATTTTATTTTATTTTCAAATTTTTAAAAAGTTATTTATCTAGAATTTCCATAATTTTTAATTTTTCTAATCCTTGCAGAAAACCACGATTACATATTACATACATCCTATCTTTATTGATTTCGTAGAGTCTAGTACTTAATTGATAAGGGATATATATCATTTCTCACGCTTGGTATAGTTGCTTTTTGTCTTTGATTTTCAGGTTATATTAGATTAGGAGAGTCCGTAAGTTCTTTGGATTTTTACTTGGACGATTCTTGAATGAAGATTTAACCGGAATTATCTTGTTTCTTCTCCAACATTGACAAAACCAGGGGAGTATTAGTTTCTCTCGCTTTTCTTATTTTCTCTGTATTCGTTTTCAGGTACTCATATAACATTAGAGACAATGTTCAAAATAAGTGTAGGGGGAATAAAAGCCTTAGAAACTATTCCTTCAATTGAATTTGCTTTGTTCTTAAAATGATGCGTAATACACCGAAACATAATTTAGGACGGTAATTTTAGCCCAAATTTTAAAAAAAATTATGGCATATATCGGTGCAACTGTAGTATTAGAAGCGTCTCATGGATAGGAGTTGTATGACTAGCACAAAAACCCTACCACTAAAAAAATTCCACCCCAAAATATGAGGTTCACCTCTAGATCTTTAGGAATAAAAGCATTATCTTTAGTGCTTATGAGAGTGTACCGGTAGTAATATAAATTCTAGAACTTGCTTTAGCGATGCATTCCACGACCGCTAATGAGATCGCATTCGTGTGATTAGGATTTACTAAATGATAAGAGGCATTAGGATAAACCTTTGTTTTTAGCCTGTATTTGTTATAGTTATGATGATCTCTTTGGTCATATAACTACCCCCACACCCTTGCTTTGCACTTATTTTTAATGCGAGATACCTCTAGTACACCCCTTTGAGCATATCCTTTTTGTTTTCTTCTATTACGTATTTCGGGATGACCGAAAGGGGATTTCTTTGGATTAAGGAATTCCTAAATAGACTATTCCGGAATATTTAATAGTTGAAATTTGTTTACACCTCACCAAAATGTTACACCCAAATCGCCTTAGCCTTTCTTGTATGTACTCATTTTATAGTACATTATTGTTATCACATGTGTTTAAGCCTAGTCAATTGTTTACTTGATTACATGGTTGCTAAGTCGAGTCATTATTAGTGTATACAATTTTGAGACGATTGAGATTCATGGTAGTCTTTATTATACGGAGAAATGGGGAAGAAAAGTTAAGTCGTTACCCCATGTTTGTCTAATATTTTCCATGTTTTGTTGATCCTTATCAATTTAGGTCATTTGTTAGTTTATGTTATTGGGTATTAAAAACTCAAGTGTAGGGGTGCAACAATAAGCCCCGAGTCTTCTTTATTATGTTCAAGAAGATGGCAGAGCAAAAGTGTACGAAAAAATGAGAAAAAGAAAAAAATATATGTACAGGCTACCATTTTGCTTTTGTTTATGTCAAGAAAGTGTTGAGAAAAGTTGCGGGCCTGGTTGTGAAGGCTCTTGGTTCGATTTATGTGGATGTTAGTTGTGAAGGCTATTTAGAAGATGTTGCTGAAATAAATAGCATGGTCAATGCTTATTATACACCCTTTGTTTCAATGTTTAAGAGTTAACACATAATTTATGTTTTAGCCATTAATGGGTCGTTTTCAAAAGCTGGTGTAGTGATGTGTTATAAAAGCTTTAAATTTATAATTCTAGTTTTATCTGATTTCCAACTAACATACATGTAAAGTATAAACCCCCGTTTATAGTATAGGTTAAGGGTAAGACCAGGTCGTTCCATGGGATTGGTTATTCTTAGAAAGGGTCGATTATATTACGAAAAAGTTTATCTAATAGATTGTCACGATCTAAAGATAATTGATAACACAATTTCAAGATTATAAAAGCAATGTTTATTCGGGAGACAAGAGTAATGGAGGATAACTTGGGATGATGATAAATTCATGAAATTAAGTATAATCAAAGGAATGAACGGGTAGTTTATTCAATAGATTGTCTATTTAACATAATAAAGAATCATTTCGGCCTTTAATCTTAGTTATGAAAAACGCTTTAAGATTGGTTCACGTTTGGAAATAACAAATATAAACTTTCTCAACCAAGTTCGTTAGACATGAGGTTAAGCATTAAACATTTATATATTTGGGATGATGAGCATTTTATTAGCTAATTCTCACAAAGCTAATACCGAGTTGTCATAGACAAACAACTAGAAATCAAACACCAAGTCGGAGCCTTTCGACCTATTCCCGAACTAAGTGAGTGATCAAATGATGATCAACAATCCAAATATCTAAATATCAAGTTCTTATTTATCATTAACCAAATATCATTAATCATCCTGATTTAATCTATATTACTTCATAAATCCCAAATAAACATGAATAAACTACTCCATAATCATAGCAACAAAACACATAATAAGCATGTTAGATCCAGAAAACATAATATTCAAGGAGAGAAACATGTTTATACCAATTCCAGTAGCAAATTATATTGATTTTCAAGAGTCTTCCTTCGAACAACGATTATAACAAACCCGGAAATTCAACTCCAAACTACAAATAACTCTGTCGCATCCCTCTATAGCTCGAATTAAACCTCCTTAGATGCTTAATAACCTGGGAATTATGATGAACTAAGAACAATTCTCAAATTAACTAGAATTCTTCCTAAGAACTTTGAAATGAATTGAGTTGTTTTGATTGATGATTTGAGCAAAAATTTCATGCTCTATTTATAGGTAAAGAGTGAGTATCAGTTGTGGGGAAGAGGCAATCCAAAGGTTTCTCAATAATGGCAATCATTATTATTTTTGAGTAACTGAAGGTGAAGTGCACCGCACAATATAAATTGTGCGTCGTACTTGGTGTGTAATTAAATTGCATTTATCCCGCTTTGAAGTACACCGCACTTGGGGTAAGTGCGCCGCATTTTGGCCTCGTTCATTAATTCTTCATTCAATTCTCTTCTAGATTCTTCTTTTAACGACCGTTAGTGCATTTAACGAAATATCTTTGCACATTTAGTCATTTTCGTCATTCTTGGTCCTGAAACAATTATTGTACAATAAACAACCAAACTTTGCAATATTTCATGCGTTAACATATATATTTCACATATTTTTAAGGGATATTTTATGTATAATTGGAGCGTTATCAAATCCCCCCCATACTTAGCTTATTGCTCGCCCTCAAGCAATCAAAAGCGAAGACATTTCGTTTTAATAAAACAAATTAATGATCA
This sequence comes from Tanacetum coccineum, assembly GCA_026074375.1. NCBI lineage: Eukaryota > Viridiplantae > Streptophyta > Magnoliopsida > Asterales > Asteraceae > Tanacetum > Tanacetum coccineum. Next base: position 7,683 of record BQNB010148806.1, on the reverse strand, counting down.
CAAGCATAGATAGCGCGACAAAGCAACTCACGAATTTTTATAGATAAGATTCTTTTCACACTCGCTCAATTTAGTAAAATGGATAGTAAACAGAAGTCACTCATACGCGCAGTCATAAAATGTTCAAATTACCATAGGCTTGTACAAGAAACTAAACTTTACCGACATGGCGTAAGCACCAAATATAATTATCAAAAGAAGTAATTTATTTAGTAATATTATTTATTATTCGTTGAAAAAGGTTTATAATAAAATCATAATTCACCTTATCCGTAATGTAACCAACTATTTCTTCACTTTATCACTTTTTCTTTTGCTTTACCTTTTTTTAGAATTTTGGCTTATTTTTGCCTTATTTCACTTTAACTTGGGGGAAACTTGCTTTCCCCCCATACTTAGGATAAACACACTATATCAAACGAACTTAGATTTTTGCAACCTTCGCACTTCATTATGATAGCAATACCAGCATTTATGCTCTTCGATTCGTACGGATAAAATTTCAGATAATTTAATTAAAAAGCTTTTTGAACAAAATTATTGGCTACTTATATTTATATTTTTATCACCTCTTGATCACTAAAATGTTTATAACACGTGAACGTGTTCCTACTGCGGTCTCATAAAGATTTCAAGCACAAGTTCTAGAATTAAAAAATCACCGGCACACTCATATAATTTTAAATCGATACCAATGCTCTAGAAAAGGCAACAAACTATAAATACACAGCCGTAACGACGGATGAGACACTTGCAATTGCATTCAAAACTTAACTCGAGAAAGCTAAAGATAAAAATCATCTTAGGTATCAAAGATGGATACCCGAATTCTTAAAATCTAATCCTCACAATTTTTTCCTTTTGGGTGGTATAAATATGCTAGTAATGTTATCAATCCAGAGTCAGATTGCTTGTATGTGATCATAAAAATGTTATTTTTCAAAAAAAAATTATTTAACTTTATTTTACTTTTCCAGTTCATCTCCCCCCACACTTAATATGAACATTGTCCCTAATGTGAAATATTATAGAGAAAGATAAAAATAGAAAAGTAAAATAATACTTCTCACTTATGAAGAATTACTTGAATCTTTTGCTTTACGCCATTTTTTCTCGCGCCCTTTTTTTCCTGTTACAAATATAAACATTGAATATCACACAAATAATAATAATAGTAATATTCTTAATTAATTAATAATACAAAGTACGATAATATTGTTTTTAAATGCCAACAAAGGCATTTTACACACCATAATAGTAATATTTTTAGGAAATTGTTTTGAAAACATACGTGACCCAAAACATGCGGTCACGTAATCAACTTGTGTCATCTCGACACTACTCACCATCATCATGCTGCTGCTGATACTGTGGTGGCGGAGGCGGGTACTGCTGATAATACTGATCATACTATGGCTGAGCATAACCAGGTGGGTTGTAGGCTCCCTGTAGTGGAACACTGTATACCCCAGCCATATGCTCAAACACTCCCTAGTACATGTCCCGATGATATGACTGCCTATACTCCATCCTCTCTATAGCCTCCTGGCGTATCTCTATACTACCCATCCTATCATACAAATCTTGCATAGATGCTCTCGGAGGTCTAGGGATACCAACTCTTGGCACACCCGGTTACGGATCCTCAAGAATTAGTCTACCCTCAGAGTCGATCAACCCTCTCAGTGTAGTCGTATCCAAATCTCTACAATAAATTGGATCACTCAAACTCCTTAGCACCACATCAGTTAACACCCTCGCTTTCCTAGCAATCTTCGTGATAAACTATCCACAACAAATCTGACTCTCCTTTTGAGTACCAGCTCCTTTTCTCTTCATCCACCTTGCAATCAACCAAGCCACATTCGCGTACTCATTTTAGTGTCTATCATCAAACATACTCAATAGCCACAAATCATTCTTTTGTATCTTGTCATACCTAGTAGTCCTTTGACACAAGCCATAGGTGATCATCTTGTGAACCACCCTCAAAATTGGGTTCCTGATAGTAGAGGCATGACTCCTTGACAGACCCAAATTCTCCTCTCTACTAATGCTTAACCAATACTCCTGAGCATTAAAATGATCATCACTATGCAAGCCTCCTTGAAAATAAACATCAAATCCATCCTTCTCAAGCTCATCAGCATGATACAATCCCAATCTACGAGCAAATTCCAACAAAGTTAAATTGTGAGCACGTCCGCCAAGTCTAAACTTGATTATCTTCTTGGTTTGCAATTCATCATCAGCACAAACTTCATCAAATTCATAAGTTGAATAAAACTCGTGGCAAAGCTCCGCATAAATTGGTTCTTTGATGTTAAAAGCTCTTATCCACGCTACATAAGTGATTGTTTCTTCATTAGATTCAGCTTCACGCAACTTAATCCTCAACATATCATCAATTTCTCCATCACATCACATTCAATTAAGTACATTTCAAGTTACGACACACGGCGAGTAAACATGTCTAGGAAGCAAGTTTGCTAATTTGGTGTTATACCTAGACTTTGCCTCATTGTTGCAACCTTCATATAGTAAGAAATCATGATGAACTTGTAGAAGCAATACCTCTTCTACTGTTTCATATTGTCTAGAGTGTTTGGATCTTGATGATCCGGCTTCAGCATCGTTTCCTACCATAGTCTACACATAAAAAACAATCAACAATACAATGTATAATTATGTTAGAATTGATTTGGTATAAATGGTCAAGTTTTGATTGTTTTGTAAACGTTCTGTGACTTTTCGATGTAAAATGTGCGGCGCACTTCATAGAAGTGCGGCGTACTTTCTGGGCTGGTTAAAATAATTTCGAATTTTATGATTTTCCAACGATTTATTTTAAAGATAAATTCATAATATGAACAGTACTATTAGATCTAGCAATATTTCAGCATGCATTTTGATAAATAACTCCTAAATATCATAATTCAATGGGTTAATTGTGCATATCAAACATGGATTTGATTTTCCTAAATCTAATTATAAACAACCCTAATTAACAAGAAATTAAATAATTTAACACGAAACAAGTTTAGGAATGATATTAACATACCCTAGGCATGATCAAGACTTGATGGATTGATACTTGAAATTTTTTATTTTGTTTTTGTGAGAACCCCGACGGTTTTGGTGAATGTGTGAGTTTTTATAATGTGTTAAATCTTGTTTTGTAAGTTTTATTTAAGAAAACCGCCATAAAGTGCGGCGTACTTCATAGAAGTGCGACGTACTTTACTCTTTTAAATTTTTATTTTTTTTACAAACTTCCCTAGCACATTTCATTACTTAAACACAATTATAATATAAACTTTCAATCCATCATCCTAACTCGATATTAATATTTATCATTAATTCGGACTAATGTCCGTACATCAAGTGTAATCCTTTATGGATTTATACAAATGATTTTATTTTGACTCAACAACAAAAAAGTAAAATAGTTTAGGAGTATATAATTTTCCTCCTTTATTCCAACTTGGTCCAACTCTTCACTCCATAAACCAATTGGGTGACATAATGTCACTCAATTTATGATATTTCGATAACTTTCGGTCTGTTTTCTTGGTTGTGAATCCTTGAATATAAATATTTCCATATGGATAAGTCAACCTCATCTTAGTACGTCACTGTCCTGTTGCTTCCTCTTTTTTAGTATAACAACCCTTGTAATCAGGTTTTCAGTTAACTTGTTTTAATGGTACAAGTAACGAACCAAGGAAACTAACAGCCTTTTTCCAAACACTAATCTTTCGGAATGGGTTAGTTACTGTCTATAGAGCTAATGATCCATCAGCTGGATCGTTATAATTTAGATATGGTACAGGTTTCAAACCATATATTGGTGCTCCAAACTTATTTATCTTTATCTCATACTCTTCTTCGTCATCGATATCGCTTTCTACGGTTCTCAGAACATCAGATCTTGTAGCACGGATTGTTTAATGACAAAATCCATTAAAAGTTGAGAAAAGTCTCTCTGGGGTATTGACTATGCCACCAATCGTACACAGGAATCCCCGACCAACTAAACTAGGGTGGCATCACGGTCGTTTCTAATATCCAAGATCAGAAACTTAGCAATTAAGATGGTGACCCCCACCCGATAAAGAACATTCGTGAGTATTCCCATAGCTTCTGCCTGGGTATGATTAATCATTGTGATCCCTCTGTCGACCTTCTTCATTTCTTCTCTTCCTAACTGCTCATAAATCCGGTACAAGGCCATGGGTATTGACATCTGACCCCGGTCGAGCCAATGCATTTTTCATTAACCTGACCTCCATGCTGATAGGAAATATGAATGCTTCGGGGTTGTCTTTTTCTTTCAACGCCTCACCTTTAACCTTTTTTATTGCTTCTTCCCCTTCTTTCACAATCATTATATCTAATTCCACTTTGTCTTTCCAAATCTCATCAAGCACTTTCTTGTATTTGTCATGATAAGCCATTGTCTCAAGTACTGGCCTTACTTCTTCTAATAAAGCAAACTTTTGGCTAATTCTGATTGCCAATGCTTCCTTTGCTGCTTCTTCCTGAGTCAAATGCCTCCCAGTTGACGAAGATGTTCCTATATCTTGATAGAATAAGTTAAGATTCTCCATTGCTCTCTTCTATTGTGGTTTACTTTTCCCCATTTTTGCATACAAACGGCGAAAGTCTTCTTCAACACCAACAGTTGTATACATCCTAAGTTAAAATCAAGCAACTGGTTCCCAATCATCCATCACATTTTTCCTTCTTCTTTAATATTTCCAAAGAACGTATCGAGCTTAAGGATAGATTGTGGTATTTCCAAAGCCCCGAAATTAAGTATTGCTTTGGTCTACGTAGAAATGATCTTTCGAAAATACACCCAGGTTCAACATCATCTTCTTCTTGGGTTGATAATGACTTCACAAAATAGATCTCATCTTTTAGTGCAATAATGAGCTCTTTCTTCTTTCTTCTTAACTCTTCTTTCCTTAAAATTCTCTTCTTTTTCTCTTCTTCTCTTCTTTACTTAAAACTTTAAACTTCTCTTAAACTTAATTCTCTCTTAAAACTATTTTGTTATTCTCTTTTAACCTCATGTTCCCCATCATAAAATTTTACTGCATACATCTTTCGAGAATCATGTTCTCGCTTCCACTCCAAATTAATCTCGCCCATCATATCTTCCAAACCCATTGACAAAACAAAGGGTGTCACGAATCTATCCACTAACTTCTTCGGTATCCATCTTGTAAAAAATCATAGCTTTTGTTTCCTTCTTTCCTCCACTGTTAGCAGTGTCTTGATATTATGGAGAATCCCAGTCTCTAGATCCTTCAACCTTGTCACTCGAGATTTCAACAACGTTTTCTCCTAAGCAAATTTTCCAAGACTCGAATTGGGATCCATAACTCTTATAAAATAAGACAACATTAAAACAACCATTAGTAGGTTAGTTAAAACAAACAATAAAGCTTTCTACATTTACACAAATCAACAAACCAATAGCATTTTTTTGTAGTTCAAGCAATTTTCGTATAAAAACAAAGAAATAAGCATTCTGTTTGGTTCTAGTAAGGGAAGTGCGGCGCACTTTGAATAGAGTGCGGCGTACTTTCTGAGTTTCTTCAAATCCTTTGTGATTTTTTAGAAACACCGGCGCACTATGGTGTAAGTGCGCCGTACTTTTAAAATTTCTAGTTTTTAAATTTTTAAAACTTTTAATTTTAGTATTTTTATATTTCTTATTTTCATAATATCTATAAATCATAGCTGTGATTTTGATAGATTATGTATTGACCCGGTTTCTGCCTAAGTTGTTTGGAGGGCTACTTTGTTTTCACCCTTTATCCATATATTTCTTTTTAATTCTTCAACCCCTTCAATGCATACCAAGACGTCATTACTAACACCTTGTTGTGATTGTTCCAGTGTTAGCTCAATCTTAGTCGATATTTTTTCCTTATACTCATTCTTCTCCACTCATACAAGGTCTGCTGATTGTCTTAACTATGATGTGTCATTGGGTATGAATCCCTCCATTCTGGTTGATCATAGACTTATTCCTAACCTAATAACCTAACCACCTTATGACTTCAAAATCGTCATGAAATTAATAGGTTGTTGGGTATGAGATCGAACCATAAAATCATTTTTTGACATTGTTATTTTTAAATACTCCCCTTACACATGTGCTCCGAGATTCGAAATTGTTTAGCACATGAAGGAAAGAGTTGCACTTAGAGTCCCCTTAAAGATTCAACAATTCTTCAATTCATATTTAATCACATTTTCTCACTCTTTCTGTTTAATAAGAAAACACTTAGATTTGAAGATACCACTAATTAAAAATTTGACATGAAAAATTTCATGGGGAGAAAAATCTCCCCATACGAATAATTGCATGAAATTTCATTTTCTACAAGCTCCCCTCAACAGTATATGATGGATGCCAATATTTATTAAAACTTGACATTGAAATGAACAAATTGATATACACCCACAAAATGTTGAAGACGAATGAGATGCCTTTAGTGAACAATGTATATTAATAATTGAACATTATAAGAAATTCCACATTTTAATTTCACAAATGTTTTTTGGATACATAAAATTGACATTTAGGAGATGTACCCAACACATTAAAAGGCTTTGTTTTAAAAGCTCCCCCTCAGAAATTGATTCACATAAAATGACAGTCTTCGTACCATAATTTTTATACATATTCGAGGAAGGGAGTGTTGAACACACAATTTTAACAAATACCACTTTTTATGAAAAAAATACCACAAATTATATTGTAGACAATTTGACATTGAAAGTTCTTTTTGAAAATTGTGTTCAACGGTTTTTTTAAAAACCATGATAGAAGACTTCTCTTCTATTTAAAGAGTACGCGCACTGAAGCGTACACTTTCCTTTTACATTTGGGTCCGAGTTATGCACTGAAATGTACATAAGTCATAGAGAAAAATTTAGAAATGACATGTTTTGAAAGCATTTGAAACTCTTGGTCGAACTTCATTTACACGCCCGTGTCGATGTTAATCAACATTTCTAGGTACGTAAATGTTATCGATTCCAAGAGACATGCCGAGAAGATTCTTTTTGGTATTTTTGAAATATTTTTTGATTTTATATTTTGTTTTTATAGATATTATATTTTTCTATTTTCTTTTTGTTGGTTTTATATTTTTGTATTTTCTTTTTTTCAAAAATATTTATAAATCAAAATAAAGAAAAATAAAAATATTTACAGATCGAAGTTTCCATCAGCAGTGACAGTTGTTGGTAGAGTTGAAGTAGATGAAGTTGAATCTTGTTGTTGTTGACGTTTAATGGATGCATCAGCAGTAGTAACAGCGGAAGACTTTGAAACAACTTGATTTTCTCCATTGAAATATTCGTCGAAGAAAGGACCGCATAGACTTTCCAACTCTATCATTGATGTCATGACTATCAATCTGCTTTAGGAATTTTTTTGACATTGTGGTACGAGGCTTGAACCGTTTTGTTCAAACGTCATTTTACATTGAGGTTCGAGGCTTGATCTGTTGTGATCAAATGTCATTTTTCTGTGTCATCATCTGTGAATCTACTTTGACAATGGTTTCTGAGATATCAGCCTTTTCATCAACCATACTCTGAGATTTTCCTTGTTGACATTACATAAGGTACCTGTACTTAAATCAAGACTTTGTTCCT
>BQNB010148805.1:0-16252 GCA_026074375.1 Tanacetum coccineum | reverse complement strand
AAATCCCTGTGGACTATCGGGTCTTACCTAAAAAGATTATACTACATACATGGTGTATACTTTTACCCATGTGTTTCCATCTAATAACCGATATTGCTAGTCTTATAAATTTAAAGCTTTTGAAACACAACAGGTGGATCCCCCAATTTGTCAACGTGTCACTGCAATAATACCATGATTGTTGAGGGGAAGGAATGCTCTTAAACAACAACTAAGACAAGTGGAACAAGATCATACAAGGATTAGGAAATATTTGTATCTATCTAGGTTGGGATTTGCTGTGTTTGTTTGGTTCAGTAAGTTAGTTTGATTAGCTTTAGATTGTGTTTGGTATTAAGATTAGTATAAATATTAATTAAGCAATGTCAAAAGACATATTTTTGTGTTTGACTGTAGTGAATGAATGTAATGCATATTGTCTTTTGATATGAATCTAAGTTATGTATCTTTTGTTTATCTAAAATGAAAATGGGTGATATTGGCTTGTTGAATACTCATTGACTGACTACAAATGGTACTAAATGGTTTAAAATCAATGATTGCTAATGGGTTAGACTCGGTGGGTATATATTCTTTGACTACTAATAGGTTTTAGTCAATGGTTTATGTCACATTTGTAGTGAATAGTTTAGAGTAATAGAGTGAATGGGAATCAGTTAGACTCAAGTCGCATTTTTAGTGAATTTGTTAGACTAATGGGAGTCAATTGGTTAGACTCAGTGCTACTTCAAATGGGACACAAACCATTGCAGTCAATGTTGAATATGCATCGACTGCAAATGGGTCAATATGATAGCAAATGGAAATGGGACATAGACTCAGTGCTAATTCAAATGGGTCAACAAGCATTGAATGCAAATGGGCCATTTATAGTCAATGTTGAATATGCATTGGCTGCAAATGGGTTAACATGATAGCAAATGGCTTAGGCTAATGGGACATCAACCATTGAGTGTAAATGGGTATTTTTTACATTGACTTTATTAAAGTCAAATGTATAACCACATGAAACCATCAATACACAATCAAAAAACTTGACAAGCAACAAATACTTGATTAACAATAAAGGTTTCCATAACCTGCATAGTTTGGTACCAAAATAACAGCTGTTTAAAATTCTGCATGTAGACAAACCATTAAAGGAACATAAAATGTACTGAAAAAGTATCCAAAGTATTGGGTGCACACACAACACCATTAAAGAAAATTAAAAAGCATTTAAAGTTGAACTATCCCAGCTTTAGGACATTCCTCTGAGACCTCCTAACTTGCATTCCTGATTTCTGGGATGAATCTGCAATGGCCTTTCCCTTGTTTTTTCTCATTGCAGGTGAAGTAGAGGCTTGAGTAGACTGAGATGCTTGAGTGGGATTAGTAGAATTAGCAGTCTTGGTCTTCTTAGCAGCAACATTTCTACCACTTGAACCACTGTTGGCCATTTGTTGTTACTTCCACCATGTGCAGTCTTGGTCTTGTTACTTCCACCCTGTGCAGTCTTGGTCTTATTACTTCCACCATGTGTAGTTTTTTTCTTGGTACCTTCTCCTAATCTAGGACCTATGCAGCTTCTTTTATTGTGTCCTTTGCTCTTGCAGAGCACACATGTGACAGTCTTTGACTATCTAGACAGCTTACCATTCTTTACCATTGGAACGTTTTCTCCATCAGATTTCTTTCTCTTTTTTTGGAGGCCTTCCAATTTGTGGGTGAAATTTAGGAAGAATGATAGTGGCTAGAATTAGGGGACTTTGGCCACATGATCTTACCCCTAATGGGATTGATGTGGTGAATGTAGGATGTCCTTCATGTATCCAATCTATAACAAGGATGACACCAAGTCTTAGGTAAACCCATCTCCATGTTGTTTGCAGCCATGTTCTAATTAACAGCCACAACATGCTAACATGGTATGCCTATCAATTCCCACTTTCTACAACTACATGTCTTACGCAATACATCCATAACTTGCTGATCTTGCCATGGTCTGAAAACGCCATATAAATGTCCTCCATTAAAATTACAAGTGTACTCACTAGCTTCATCTTTGATAGCTTGAAACAATCTAGTTGCAGTAGGTGTTAATGGTCTTACACATTTTGCAATGGATTTTTGACTATCACTGTCCTCTTCATCATGTATTCCCTTGCATACTCTAGTGTACTAATAATAGGCATATCCCTACCATCTAACAATTGACCATTTCAACACCTTACACATATTATTCAACAACATATCAGTTTTTGATCTCCCTATTGTAATCAAACAATAATAAACATGATCAAATAAGGCATTGGTTTCATTTTTTAACAAACAAGGATTGTGGTATCATAAGAAAAAATTTAGTAATAACAAGATAGTTGGTATAATGTGTTTACCTGAAAAGTGGGATCTTGCACAATGTTGTGGGGGAATCTTACACAACCAATCATAGCATTCTTTGTTGAAGTCTTTCAAGGCATTCATTCTTCTCTTAATTATAGGATGGTCACAGTTGTAGCACAGGTCCACAACAACTCTTTGTATACAGTCCTAGCCTATTTTGACTTCATATTCTTATGGACGTGTCTTAGACAAAAATTGCGCTCAACTATTGGAAATAAGGCCTCAATGGTAGGTATAATACCCTATTATACAAGAACAAGAAAATTAGTTAAAACACAACATTTGAATGCATAACCAATATGCTAAATGTTTAGAATGTAAGATGTACCTTCTGTCTATCACTAATGAAAGTGAAATTAGAATTGTCTTACAGTTCTAGATCTTCTTCAATGTGTTTAAGAAACCAAGTCCAAGATTCCTTTGAATCTGATTCCATAATTCCATATGTCAATGGATATATACCATTATTGGAATCAATACCCAGAGTAGTCAATAGTTAATCTAGGAATAGGCCTTTCATAAAGGCCCCATCAGACCCAAGGAAATCCCTTAAACATGCTTTGAAACATGCCTTTGCTGTACCCAAACATACATAGATTCTTTTGAAAATTATTATTGGACATATGTGCTCTGCTTCTAATTCAACCTCAATCCTAACAGTTGTGTTAGGATTAGAGGCTTTTAGTTCCAGAACATAGCTCCTAAGAATATGATACTGACTAGTGTAACCCCCCCTCCCCCTCTTACATGATCAACAACTTTTGATTTTGCCCTAAATGCTTTCATCCTTGATATCTCAACTTGATACTTCTTCTGTAGTTGATCTTGAATTGCCTTGATTGGTATTTTTAGATTTGACTCTATTTGATCCATGATTCCTTCAAACAATAAATTTGCAGTGCAATACTTAATCTTTCTTGATTGCAGGCACTTATGTTCAAGATCATAAGTTTTAACCTGCCATGTTTCTGAATCACCTATCTTTGATTTTGATAATGGAGGGTCCAAGCAGGCTTGAATTTGAGCATGTGCGGATAGGCAACCGTACAGGGCCTTCAATGTTTTGGGGCCTCCGATTTCTAAAACTTCAGTTTAAGTATTAGAAAATTTTTGGCAGATTTATTAGTGTTGACATATGATTTAGGATGAGAAATAGAAGATTTTTATTATAGAAAAAAGAATAAGCTTGAGGATGTCGTTTATGGAGAACAATGAAGACCTGGTTATGTTGGAGAAGACAACCCATAGGTTGTGTTTGGGGCCTTTAAAGTTAGGTTTGTCTTTAACTTCTACCGAGTATTATTATTTAAATTTCTAATATAACCCTTGTCTTTATATTTTATTACATACTTTAACCCCTACCTTAATTTAATATACTATTTCTTTATCCAAAGTCCATTACAGTACGTCAGTTTATAATAACTTCAGTAGAAGAACAATATTTTAGTTTGAGATATGTCTTATGAAAATTTTTAATCTATGATAAAATTTTGAAATAAAGGAGGCTTTATAAAAATGTTGTAATATTTTAGAAACCGTTGGTTATGTCTAAAAAATGTGTTTAAACTATATAAGATTAGTTCATTGTGATTTGATCGATACCAATAACCAATACGTAGTATGGTTATTATTTGTTAATTATGTAAATATACCATCTTTCATGGTTAAAGGGCCTATTTTAAATTTACGACACAGGGCCTCCGAATTTAATGAGACGACCATGGGTCCAAGGACATTGATTGTGTACTATCTTTCTTAACTTAGGTTTTCCACCAACAGATCTTGACTGTGACCCACTTTTTAGACTATAATCAGTTCCCTTAGAAGCACTGACTTTTGCCTTAGTCCACTTTTCTTTTGGAGTTGACCCAAGTTTATTAATTGGCGCAGTAACTTGGCTTGGCCCATCACCTTGACTCAGCCCATGATTACTAGTTGGTTTAAACACAGGTATTATTCCCCTGCATTCAGCTCTAACTCTCTATTTATCATTGTTTTAAAACAATTCTCTCCTTGTTTCAATCGAGTTTCTATGAACCCTATCTTTGACCTGCTCTCTACTCACAAATTCTTGTCCCACATTAAAGTAGTACTTGTGCACATCACCATTGTTTGGCTTGTTTTGCTTCCTTAATTGTTTTAACTTCCTTTACCTAACTCTGTCTAATCCATCTTTATATGAAGCACTCTCAAACTCTTCATTATGAATCACATCAAGATCCACATCTATTTCTTCATTAGCATTAAACTCACCATGTCTGTCATCTACATCTAGTGTATCAACATTGCTCTTGTCAAATGTATCCATGTCAACTTGTACATATTCCACCGGATTCTCATCATCAACTAACTCACCACTGTCATTACCATCACTAGATTCACTCTCACTACCCTGTCCACTGTCACTATCATCTTCACTGTCACTACCCTCTTCTACATTAATCACATTATTTGTTTCAGTTTCATTACCCCCTCCTCTAGCAATTTCATCTTCCTCAACTGTTTCAAGAACACTTTTACCCTTTCCAACAAATTGTGGTATTTCCCTATCTGCAACATCAAGCCTATCTAAATCTAAGAAAGGGACAAAGTCATTATCTGCCCAAAAAGGATCAGAAGCATCATAAAAAGAATCAGCAAACACACTAGGCTAAGTCATAGTTTGTGAGGCTGGTTGACTACTTTCATGTATCTCCTTTGTAACCTAACTAGTCTGACCATGATCCACAACACCCACATTAGGCTTACCAATCCATTTTAACATTAACTTCTTAGCAGATTGTCCTTTAACTGGTTTCCTAGGTTTCAACTTAGTTATTTGCATTTCAAGCATAACATCATCTTCAATTTCCTTAATGACTGATGTGCTGTCGTTGTATGTATGATTTACTTCTTCAAGTTTTAAATTTATATTTTGCCGACTAAACCAAAAACAACACGTTAACAGGCAGTGTACCCGGTCAGTAGTAGTTTCGTAGTAAGTAGGGTGTCGAACACTTGAAGCGAGGTTAAATCTATCAATTTAATTAATATCTTGCTTATCTAATCTATGTTAATTCTATTCTATTCTAACCTATGTTAAACCTATGTCAGTCCTAACTCCTAATTCTAACAGAAAAAAGGGGGTTTTCAGCCTGAGAGACTGGCACGGTTTGTTTGGTAACTAAAATCAATTCAAGCTACTTTAACCTACGCAAACCAATTAATAGAAGATAAAAGAGCGGTCGAACCTTATATAAGAAAACTATATTAGCCATTATTAATCCGCTTAGAAAGTTGGTTTGTTTATTTAATGCAATATATAATTTCTTCTTTCAAGGTGGCATATCATTCTTAGACTTAGGCGTTACATCTTCCTAAGACCTAGACACATTAATTTTGTCACAATTAAAGTATCCACATAAAGCATCCTATGTGCTGATTATTATCTATCTTAGGGATTAAAGCAATGGTGATCTTGTTAAACCCTAGCTCATAGAGACTTTACCCACTTACCGTTTAATGGCAATCTATACACTAGTAGTCCACTTGTCCGACTATCCAATGGAATAAGAACATTATTTGTTGAATTATCTAGGTCACCTGCTAGTCAACACGATCAATAAACCATCGACAATATCCAATTAACTAGTTAAGCCCCAAAGCGTATCCTAGACACAGATTTGTGTAACTATGATTCTAGATGTATAAATTACTATATGGAGAGTTATCCCAGACTCTAGATCCGCTGATCAACATTACTAGCTCCGTTGAATGATAGGTTGCATACAAAAGCGGTAAAACCAAGAATAAATGATATACATAAACAAGCACGAAACGATAAACCAAGAATTCAAGATGATCAAATACCAACATTTGATCTTCAAATTAATGGATAATACCCGAATGTAGAGCCTTCAAACATCATAATAAATACAAGAGTAATTATTTAGCCAAGGTAAACTAACCGAGTTAACGAATAATACCAAAAACTAAACGATTACTAAAGTATATGGAATTACAAGTAGTCTTCTATGGAATTGATAGCTTTGATCGACCTCTTCTTCTCTTCTTTTCCTCTGAAAATTGACTTGTGTGGTTTAGGTATCGAAAATATGATTTAGCACACTCAAAACTCGTTTTTGAGTTTTCTATTTATAAGGTCTGGAAGTCGGTTGAATACGGCGTATCCAAGGAATTGGATATGGCATATTGGGGGTTCCTTGGAGTAGAGACCACGTTTGATATCTTCTAGAATATTATAATATCCATATCTTGAATACGGTGTATTGAATATTCCTGGATACGGCGTATTGATCTTCATTCCTTTTATGGTCTTTGGTGAACGCAGGCACGGATACGCCGTATATTCTTGATGGATACGGCGTATTGGTCTTCAGAATAGTAATCTTCCAAAATATCTTCATTTACGCTCTAGAATGCGCGTCTTTTGCTAAGTTTCACCAATCACTCCATAATTACTACAATTCTCAAATATAAACGATTAAGTAATAGTTCTTTGCAATAATTAGACAAAATGGGCAAATATCATGGGATAAATGACGCTATAAAATAGACGTTATTTGATGTCATCAGACACACTTTGGTGTGCTGAAATTAGCTTCCTCATGTGTCATGTAGTAAGTATGCAGAGTAGTCCTTTTATGTTCTATGTAAACCTCTATCATTTTGTTTTCAAGCCTTGCATACTTTGCAAACTTCCTAACATCATGATCATTGCCTAAAGCATGCATACCAGTATCTAAGTCACCATCAGGTTTTCTAAAATGGTAATACAATTTCACCTTAGCACTGTTGCCTAATTTTTAGACATGGCCATTTAGCTCATGGACGAAAAACTTATCTATGTCGCATACATCAACATAGCTTAATGTACCATTGACATAAGCCCTACCAGGTTGGGGAGTAAACATCCCAGCATAGTGAATCTTCATAGAAAAAAGATTCTCATTGTTTCCTGAAAAAGTTTAAAAACAAGATTGATCAGATTTTGGGTTTTAACCTAATAACTAAAACGTGTAAACCTTTTAACCAAATATAAAATTAACATTATCACATTATCATATCATGCAAAATAAACAAAAAAAACTCAAAAATTAAAAAGAGTACAAAAATACGTACCATACATACGATAAACATCAATATCTTCATCTATTGTTCTTATCGACCACATTGGAACAGAGTTCACACTATCATTCACCATTGATCTTTAGTGCTTTATGGTTTTTTTTATCAAGAAGATGAACATTTATGGGTGGGTAAGAGTGAAAAAGAGGGTATTAAAGGGGATGAAATGTAATACAGTGAGTAATAACTGTGTTATAGCTTTGAGGCAAAAAAGGAATGGACGAAAATACCCCCACGTAAGAGGCACGTAGGAAAATGTTAATCCAAAAAATAACTGAGGTTAGTGATAAGGGTAAACGGTGTGATAAAACTACGAAATAAGGAACAACCATGCAAGAAAAAAACTCGAGGGACGAAAGTAGTGATTTTGATCAAACCACAGGGACGAACCATGTAATTAACTCTCTTAAAAAAAAACTTTATATAGTTTATAGAAAATAGGTTTATCAATTAGATCTTAGATCAATCCTCATCATTATATTAAATATAAATAGATGGTAGAGATGCGTCCCTCAACATGTAGGGAGAAACAAGTCCTTAATTGAACTTTACTCATATTGATTACTGTTTTATTCATTTACAATTTATGAATAGATTCTTATTGTGCGTAGATCAAAATAACTCAGTCAACTTTATTTTCTATTCAGCACCAAAATTTTCTAATAGAGAAGACAATGGAGAACAAATTGACTATAACTTCATAGCTGTGAAATTTTTGGGAACAAGTATCTTACTCTCCCTTTGTAAAGATTAATATAAGGTTCTATCACGATTTAAGAGAAGACACCTTGCCGAACAATCATCAAGCATGAATCCGTATTACAATTGATCAGTGATATCATACTAATACACCATCTTTCGATCAAAAATCTCCTAATTCAAAAATCCCTAATTCAAAAATCCCTTTTTCAATGGCGGCGATCAAACCCTTTTCCCAATCTTCCGATCTAATCCCCTTAACCCTTGGTGTTTGAAATCGTTATAACCCCTGAAATTGGGATGAGTCATTTAATTGATGAATCTCATATCGAGCGTGTTATGCCGTCTTTCTCATCCTGGACCTTAGGTTTCAGGTTCGATTGACCTTCTTATTTATTTTATATTTCCGTTTTCCTTATTTTATATATCGCTTTTAGACATGGGGTTTCGTTTCCAGAACTCCTTTCAATCCAAAATCGACCAAACCTCCAAGATCTCGAAGTCGGTGTTCATCTCTAATTTCCCTGATGATTGTTCAAGTAGGGACCTTTGGAAGTAATAACGGATACGGCACCGTGGTCGAAGTGTTCATTCCTAATAAGGAGATCTAAGGCAGGGAATCGTTTCGCTTTGTTCGATTCATTAATGTTCTCATCTTGATCGTCTAATGAGAGAATCTCAAAACTTTTGGATTGGTCGTTTTCACTTATCTGCTAATCCTGCTCGGTTTGAAAGGCCTAAAGCTTCTACCTTTCAGAAAGGATAAACCGTGACCTCTGTAATGTTAACTTTTAAAGCATCTATTGTCCAGAATCAAGGGGAACCAAAAAAAGTCTTATTCGTCTATTTTGAAACCGTCTTTGGTTTTAGACACTCTTGCCTGTGAACAGGGATCTCACACGAAGTATGTTATGGCGAAGTTCCCTCCAATTTCTCCATTATAACTTACAGGTACTTTTGTTTGTCTAACGAGGGTTTTCATAACACTCGCGGTTTTACCTAGGAGGATTGTGGGTAATGATTGAATTGAAATCATCTAAGTCTAAATCAAAATTCATGGAACATGTTGGGGTTGCTTCGTGGTTTCGCCGTCTTTGTAATGCGCAATCAGATTTCGCAGCTAAAGAACGGATAGTTTGGGTCGACATTGAAGGAGTTCCTTTAAATGCCTGGACTCGTTCAACTTTTCAAAAGATCAGTTCTAAATGGGGAGAATTGGTTGAATTAGAAGATGGGTATGCTGATCCTCTTTTGCAAGGAAATGTATTTGTATTAAAGAACCCACCAAACTCCATCTGGAAAGTTTTAAGCATATTGTAAAAGGGAAGGTTTTTTGGGTTCGTGCTAAGGAACTTTTTGTTTGGATTTCCCCATCTTCAAAGATGTTCCTGAGAAAGAATGTTCTCGCGGACGACGAGTCCGCTAGTAGATCAAATGAACATGCAAATAACCTGACAACGACGAGGTGGAGAAAGCTAGTGAAGTGGTTGGACACATACTTTGGTGGCGATAACGTGAAGTTCAGGGTTCGAGCTCAACCCATGGAGATCTAAAATGAATAAGGAGGTATCGTCTGATCCTTTCAATATATACGACTTACTTGACAATGTATCTAAAAGAATTAAGAACCCACGATACTCAACCAGCATCCCATATCTCTGGTTCACACCTGCCAATCATGATCACAGCATCGTGTAAATAATCAAGAAATTCCTGAAGCTGAATCTGTTCGACTCAGTAGGTCGGGCAAGAAGTAATTCGAGAGGTATTGAAGAGGCGGAAAACTCCGTGGACAGAGTCTCTCTGAAAGTTTTAGTAATGGGGTTAAGATATCAAGGAAGGCGGTCCAATTGTAGATTTTTAGAAGAAATGATTACGGTGGTTTCAAAACCAAAATGGGGCTTTTCTATTGGAAAGGTTGGTACTAAAGAACTGTAGAAGATTATTGAACATAACAAGGAGAACAATTAGTTTCCCCCCCCCCCCCCCCCCCCCCCCCCCCCCCCCCCCCCCCCCCCCCCCCCCCCCCCCCCCCCCCCCCCCCCCCCCCCCCCCCCCCCCCCCCCCCCCCCCCCAGATGAATTTGTCTTTACTTTAAATATCCAAGTCCAAGGATCCAAGGCGAAGAAAGATTGGATCAAGGAGATTGATTTCTAAACATAAAGTAAGTTTTTTGCTTATTCAAGAAACTAGATGAGGAGAGTGGTTTCGGCTATGGAGGTTAAATTTCAAGGGAAACTAATTTTTCGCCCACATAATTAGTGCGGCTAGTGCATTTCAGGTGGTAATTCTTGCGTTGGGTATACTAATTTCTCAAGAAGGAACATCATACTAATATCATGATATTTAATAGCTTTGTATGGGACGTGGATACGAACAATCAGAGAGTTATTAATTATTTCGTCCTATGCCCCCCAATCTGTTCATCTAAACGTAATGTTGTGGAGTTAACTCGAATCTCTATCACTAGCTGGAAATGAGAAAGTTTAATTAGGGTGTATTTCAACGAAGTTCGATGTATTGAGCGAACGGTGGGGATCGTTTTTAACAGTCATGGAGCTAACCGCTATTTTAATTCCTTTATTCTAAATCGGGTTTAAAACAAAAATAAATATCCAGCTGGAAAGGATTCCTCTTTCAACATGGGCTCATCCTCATCCCTTCGCTACCAAGATGAGTAAATTAATAGGTTTTTTATGTCTAATGGTTTACTTTCAGCTTTTCCTCTCATTTCGGCTATCTGTCTGGATCGTCACCTCTCAGACCACAGGCCTATTTTACTCAAGGAAGTCTTTTCTGATTTTGGCCCTACTCCATTTCGTTTTTATCACTCTTGGCTTGAGCTTCCTGGATTCGATGACTTGGTCTCAAAATCTTGGAATTCTTTTACTCTTGATGATTCCAATGGTATGATTCGGTTTAAAAAAAGCTTCAAATGTTGAAGAAGGAGATTCGAGCATGGACTTTGGATTTCAAAAGGGCATCAGTAGGTCCATTCTAAAGATCTTAAAAATCTAAATTGTTGTACATTGATAAGTGTTAGATCAAGGAGGAGTCACCGACGACATTCTTTTGTCTCATTTGGAAGTCTTGAAACAATTACACGATGTTCAATCTTCTAACAACCGTGATATCATGCAAAAGGCGAAAATTCGCTGGGCAAGTCGAGGGGACGAAGACTCCAAATATTTTCATGCTATCATTAACAAAAAAAAACGCCCCTAATCTTTCAGTTAAAGGTATTATGTAGATGGTGATAGGATGTCGAACCTAATCTTGTTTAAACAAGAGTTTAGAAGGCATCTTTTACGGCAGATTACCAATACCACCGGTTCTAGACGAGGAAGTCTTAACTTTCATTTTCTTAAATCGTTCTCAATAATGATCAGAATCCTTTTAGAATTGGAAATCTCCCGATCTCAAATGAAGATATTCGCACGCCAGTGTGGGTGTTTGTGAGGAATGAATAAATCCCTGGGCCGGACGTTTTATTTACTTTCGAATTTTTTCGTAAGTATTGGACTGTTGTTGGGCCTGACTTTTGCATAGCTGTGAAATGATTTTTTGATCATTGGAGATTTTGCTATTGGAGTCAACTCTTCGTTATTAGTGGCCCTTATACCCCTAAAGTTCTTGACCTAAAGTTGTTAGTGACAACCGACCCAGTCATTTTTAATTGGAAGCCTTTACAAAGTCGTTACTAAGATCCAGGTTCTTCTCTCTACTTCTCGCTTCCGGCTTTTCCTTGGTTATTTCGGATCTCATCTCAGATGTTCAGACTGCATTCCTTCCTAATAGACAGATTCTCGATGGTCCTTTTATTATCAATGAGATCTTAGCTCGGTGCAAACTTAAAAAGCAACAAGCCATGATTTTTAAAGTCGATTTCGCCAAGGCTTATGATTCCGTTAGATGGGATTATCTTGATGATGTTCTCATCTCTTTGGTTTCGTGTCGGTCCTAAATGGCGTTCATCGGATACGTGGAAGTCTGTCTTCAGTTAAGGCCTCTATTTAGTTAAACGGGAGTCCGACTCTGAAATTCATTTATACCGAGCTTTAAACAGGGGACCCCTTAGCTCCCTTTTGTTTTTACAACTCATTATGAATTCTCTTCCACTTATCAATTTCCCGGGCAGTTGAATCGGAGGAATTTTCAAAGGATACAAGGAATGACCCTTACTAACTTACTTTCTCTATTTAATCTATCTACGACCGAACGACGGCTGTATTTATTGGTGAGTGGTGTCATTCTAACTTAAAAAGTATCAATGAAAAATTCCTTCGAATGCTTCTCCATACTTTCAGGTATGTCAATAAATATCAGAAGAGTCTATCTTCTTGGTGTCGTATCCTAGATAATTGTGTGGCTGAAGTTGGCAAAGTCGATTGTTGTTTGATAATTGAAAGCTCCTTTAAATATTGGGTATTTTAGAAGGAGATAATATTCTCTAAAAAGGCTGGGACGAGACGATTTAATAAGATTAAGAAGATTGTTCTAGTGGAAACTATACTTTATCTTTCGGGATCGTCCTTAACCCTTCTTAAAATCGGGTTCTTGGCTCCACTCCTAATCTACAACATGTCGATTTTTTAAGATTCCTCAAATCTGTTCTTAAATTATATAGAGAGTCTGCGTAGGAATTTTTTTAATGGCTTTTCAATTCAAGAGGGTGATATAATGATTGCTGGTCCAAATGGACTAAGTGCTTGCTTCTAAGAAATTCGAGGGTTGGGAGTTTCTAGTTTCTTTTCTTCGCTCTTAATCGGTGCTCTTCTTTCAAAGTGGGTATGGCGCTACCTTTCCTCTATGATATACTCTTATTGACCGAATTAATCAATCAGCTTTACGTGCTTAATGGTCAGTTCCTTCTGCTGCTTTTCAATTCGACATGGATCCTCCATCATAACAGAAGTTTAACACCCTTAAAAGTCAAAAGGTTCGATCTCATTGTCTCAATGTAAGATTCGAGAGGAAAAGGTACAGTAATTAGCTATATGGAAAGATCTTTTGGATGGCGATAATCTTCTCAAGCTTTCTTTTCCTCGTATATTGTTTAGCCTCTTGAAGAGAATAAAGACTTATCGGTTGCTAAATAAGATGAATACGTCTATCTTCACTCTTCTTTTCTCGTCATGTCCGAGAGGTGTAGAGTCACAACAACATGTATCAGCTTTCTTACTATTTGATACGGTATTTTATCTAAATGGATACAGATGGATTTTGGGGACTTAAATGCGATGGTGTTTTTCAAGTCAAGGATGTTTCGATTCTATGTTAGATGAGGCTTTTCTCCAAAAAGGGAAGTTCCTACTCGATGGATTAAAAGTTTCCGATTAAGGAAAACGTTTTTTTTGCTTGGAAACTTTATCTCGATCGTTTTACCTACTAGAGCGAATTTGTCTCGTAGGAATGTCTTCGCTTCCGTCTTTGGCTTGTCCAACTTTGTATACACGCAGTGCCTAGATTCGTCCCCATTTATTCTTCGGCGTAGCTCAGTGGCGAAAAGATATTCAGAATTAATTGTAGATGATGAATTTGGAATGTTCATCTTATAACACGGTTATGAAGATTTAGGGCTACTCTTGGTTTCAAATCGATCCGTTAGTTTCTAAAGACTAAAGACGAAAGAGGTGGTTGGAAGGCGGTTTTATAAACGTTTCTTGGTGGAGCCTTTAATAACTTCAGAACCAATTGCCTTTTTGCGTCTCCTGTTCCCCGAAAGGAAGCTAATTTCGACAAAATAGTTTACACTCTTTTATTGGTGTGTAGCTAGATGTAATAGAACATTGAATTGGATTTTAGTTTGGCTTCAACACAACCCTTTTTTATTCCTATTTGTAATTTACAAGCTCCTTGCTAGTGGTTCTAATAAATCGCCGTTAAAAAAAAAATAAGCCATTAGCAGTCAAATATGTAGTTTTAGTAGTCAAAGGTTGATCATTGAGCATTTCCAATGTTGTTATTAGATTTTTTTTACTATTTTAATACTAAGAAAGCGTCTGGAATATTCTCTCATTAAAAAAAATTCACTTCAATGTACACTATATCTTGCACTAAATATTTTTTAGTGAGTTTTATTAACTTGTTTTTCAACCTAAGTTTCTTCCATGATACAAAATTAACTAATACTCTAATTTTATGTTTTGACGCATTTACCGGATTCAATTCGTATGTTGTTTTAGGACAAAATGACGACGAATTTCTAAACTTTTGACTTGGTTGTAATATTTTTTATGATCTAGTATGTCAACTATTGTTTGTATTTTATAAGTTTTGTAAGGTATTCGTTTTTAAGCATGCTATGTGAAATAATCATTTCAGATCAGTGAGTTATAAACTATTGTTTATAAAGATTATGTTACAGTTTTGACTTCTGTTGACATAAACAAATATTGGAAAACAAACAACTGGTGTATGGGACGTAAACAAAGAACTATGATTAAGATATATTATTGTTGTTTAATTTAAATGATATTATAAAGCTAAAAGTTAAAACATTGTACTTTAGTGCACTGAATAGCAAATCATTATATTTGGTGTTTTTTTGACATTACTGTTCATTGCATTAAGATAGTGTTGTATGTTTAGTGTTAACATTGGAGAAGATTTGTTGTACTTTTTGCACTATCTTAAAGCAAAAAGTACAATTAGTGTTAACATTGGAGATGCTCAGAGCATCTCTAATATATGCACTATATATATTTTTTACATTAAGATAGTGCAAAAAGTACATATAATTCACTCCAATGTTTGCACTATCTTAGTGCAATGAATAGTAACCATGAAAATGCACCAAATATAGTGCTACACTATTCATTGCACAAAGAATACAAAACTTTTACTTTTAACTTTATACTTTGATTTAATTTTCCATTTAGATCCTTATCATCCATTAACATATTAATATTTTTATATAAAACAATATTTAGTGATAGATTTAGTGCAATGTTTAGTGTATACATTCGAGAAGCATATTTATAGTGTAAGCATATTCCAAAAATGTTCTCATTTCGCACTAAAATAGTGCAAAATTATAGTGCTCACATACTAAATATACCTTTTGCAATAATTTAGTGCGAAAAAGTACAAATAGGCGCACAAATCCTTCTTTAATGTTGACACTAAACTTGTCACTAATTTAGTGGAATGAATAGTAAAGCACAAAATATAGTGTAACACTATTCATGACACTAAACACTATTCCCTTTATTTAAACTCTAACATATTTGTTAAATCTTTGATATCAGACTAAAATGTTAAAACTAGTTTATATAAATTATATTCTTATAATTGTCTAAGCAATACAATTAAAATGAGTCTAATATTGATATATATTTTTGAACTATTTTTTTCGTTTATTGTGTAGAAATTTAATTTAAACTAGTTAATAATGTTTAGTGCCAAATTTTAGTGTCATACATTGGAGCACATTTTGGTGCAAAATTTAGGGTTATACATTAGAGATGCAACATTTTAAAACATGTAGTGATTCTTAATAGATTTTTTTTCTGTAATCTAGGAATGCGTTTGGGATTGCTCGTTCAAGTGCTTGTCTACTTAAAAATGTAAAATATATAAAGTGTTTTATTGATTGAATGAATTACATATGTGATAGCATATAAATACATAGTTTTGATAGTAAGCAACATCAAACCCTAAACCTAATGGATCATAAGCCCACAATCAGGCTTGGGCCAATGACTCGTCTAATAGCGACTAGCTCTATAAAAGATCTTGGGTTCTTGATTTTCTGCAAAGATTCAAACTGTACGTACATGTCTTTGCCGAAAAAGATGGAAAAAAACTTAGCAACACATTAAACGAGCTAAAGATGCACACAATTCCGACAAACAGCTAGAGGTGGCAAATCTTGCCTATATGGTAATTCATGGGCTATTTTGGGCACTTTTTTAAAAATTAGGAGGCACTTTTTGCCCACCGATGGCTCTTATGGGCATGTGTTTTTTTTTTTTTTGAAACGGCGATTTTATTAGAAACAAAAACTAGCAAGGAGCTAGATTACAAAACAATAATATAGGGG
>BQNB010148804.1:4060-16252 GCA_026074375.1 Tanacetum coccineum | reverse complement strand
GCAAACGCGTAAAACCCTAAAAATAAATTGTGCATTACATAATGTCGTACAATGACCTAAGTTACGAGGTGTTATAGTTTATACTGTTAATGTCATCCGATATCGTACAAGGAATGATTTTTCTTCTCGGATGGATATAGGATTTCAGACAGATGGGTGACACACACAGAAGGTATTTTGGTTCTTAACTGAATTAAAGGCTCATATTTACCTGATGTAAGGAGATACATTGTAGTACTCATAGGTATTTACTATCACTTGTCTTAGTGACTCATGTATAGGCATGCGGATTTATCAAGAGATCGAGGTCTACTCATAAAACGAAGAAGAAGATTATGAGTTCTTATCATATTATAGTGTAAGACATAAGATACAAATTTGGGATATTCTAGTTCTACATCAAATTTGTTATACTTAATTTTTCTTCATCAGTAATCATTACATAGAGCCTACAGAATTGAAGATTCAAGAAATGGTTAACATATGAGTTTTAGGGGAAGCTTAATGTTAAAATGTTTAACCATTTATATGCTACATCAAGATGAAGGTTTTTACTACTGCTAACCTTTGTTATTACTTCTAGTGTATGTTTCTACTGCTCAAGTTCATTTTTCTTATGGTGCGTAATGGTGGGAAATTTAGGTCATTGGAATACTTAGATTGAAAGTGTAATATTGGTTCGTAGTTGTGAAGATCAAAGTTGCATATTTTAGTCCCCTACTTGATTATAACAAAAAGGTGAAGATGATTCAATGATGATTTGCAACTTGTTGATTCTTGGTGGTATAGCATGGATTAAGGGGAAGTTTTTATTAGTATATCAACTTCAGGGAAGTTCGTGCTTATTGGGTTTTGTAATTATCAACTAGGGGAAGATTGTTTGAAATTATATTTGAGTTGATAAGACAAAGCAAGAATGAAACTAAAGGACTAAAATCATCATTCAAGATTTCTACAAGTTGGTGGAGAATTATTGAAGATTTAGTCAAAGATATAAAAATTATAAAGATATCAAAAGATCTCCTTATGAAGAAAGAAGATAACGGAAGATCAAGTTAACTATTTAAAAGATTTATGTTTATCTCTTTGTAAAACCTATTATCTCTAGTATATAAAGAGATACATGTTATAGGTTTTATGCATCCAGAAAAGTGTGTGTTCTCAATGAGAGTCGACTAAAGAAAACATGTGTGAGTACACGTTTGTATAGTTAGTAGTAGACGTCTATCTAGAGTTTAGCCTCAAGGTGATCAAGGTTTTCCTTGATCACTGTTACAGTTCATTGATGTAACCGTATTATCTTGATCAAATAATATTGGGGCTGTGGTGAATGTTTGGTAAAACCTTGTTTGATAACTTATTGTTCTTTATTATTCCATTGCGTATATAAGTTATCTATAAAACATATCCTAGATGGGTTAAACGATCTCTACAAAAATCAAATTATTGATTTAAACTTAAGATTTCAGCTCCTATATACATGCTCTAATCCACACTTGGATTTTTGCAACCTGCACATTTTCTAAAGATAATTTAGATTCAAAAACCCTTTTGATTACACAAAGTCCTCGCAAAGGTAATCATTCAAGAAGAATTTTAGACATCCAATTGCCATATTTGATACTCATGAACTCAAATATGGTAATTAATATCTTTATTCATTTAACGCTCGCAAAGAAAGGAGGCTTTAATCATAGTCAATCACTTGAGTATAAGTAAAAACCCTTACCACAAGGTATGCATTTAAATGTGTACATTTCTGTCCATATTAGTCTTCTACTAGAAGATACAATTTAACCTCTCAGTCTTACTGATTGGTGAAAGATCAATCAAATTCCAAAAATGATTTTCTTTCATGGACTACATCTCAACATACATTATGTCATTCGCTAGTGCATTCAGAAGGTCATGTAAGAAGAGACTTTCTCCAAAATAGATGCTCCCACTTGCTTTGTGTAAGAGGAGACTTTCTCCAAATACGCAGCAAGTCGAGTAACAATAAAATTGTTCTCGTTTGGGGTGTATATGCTAACAGTTCTTGACTCTAGTTTGCTAATAACATGCTTAACGTGATCTCAACAAATTCTAAACTTTAGTTAAGACTTAATAGGAGTCTTCCCATTCCATAACCTGATGGTGTCTTAGTTACCTTCTTGATTAGAACCATATTGAGTAAACATGTGGCTTTACTCAATTTTGTTAACCTTGATAAGATTATAGGTAGGGTAGTTAAAGTTATCAAAAATCAAACAATATCAACAATCAGACATACCATAGTGATGTGGTATTATATGAGTAATAGGATTATGAGATAGTATCACAATCCCTTAGATAACCTAATACCCTTTGGCTCACATACTTGCCAATTTGTTCAAACATAATGGCATTAACAGTAATTTCAAGCCAATTGCATGCTATAACGTAGAAGTCTTAGAGAAGTTCAAGGACTTTATGTACATGTCTTAACTAGAAGACATAACACGTTAATTGCTAACATTACGTTATAAGTCTTTGAACATTTCAATGACTTCATGTACATGTCATGACAAGGAGACATGACAAGTCAATTGCTTACTTTATAAGTCTTTGAACAGTTCAAGGACCTTATGTTTATGTCTTTACAAGAAGACACAATCATATTAGCTAAACCTTTTAGTGAATATGATGAAGTATGTATTTATTATTTCTTGACACTAGTTCTAAGTAGGGCGACATAAATCAAGGTGTATAAGTCCTAGTAGAATATTATCTTTCTTACCATGCGGTTAAGAAAAACCATTAGTCATATTGTTATGTGTTGTACCTTGCATACAATTAGGATTTCTCCCACTTGTGCATGGCACAACATCAAGCATTTATACAAACAAGTGAGCATATTATGAGTCAGGTTACAATCCCGAGACTAGTGGGTTATGAGTCCACAACGCTTCTGTATGTTTGTATAAATAATTTGACAATGTCAGATATGATATGATTTAAATCAAAGCTAAAATCACATTTGCATTATAAGTATATATAGAACTTTATTGTTTAATAAGCAATCATGCATAATTATTGTATATATAATGATTTAGGTAGCGACATCAGGAAAGCGACAAGTTATCTATTAGAATAATATGCAATGATTCTTATAAAACTATGATGCTTCATATGTGAAAAGTAAAGTATTATTTCAAGACCAGCTATAAATAACATGGGTCACTTACAAGGTGATAAGCTCATAGCTCCCACTGAATTTAGACAACATTACATGTGTGTCTATATCAGTAGTAAAATGCATTGCTCCCACTGGATAAGACAACATTAAATGTGTATCTATGCCAATGAAGTGCAAGTAGCAATTTTTTACTTTTCTACTCTTTGAATATCTGCACATTATCACTAATGTGAGCCTCACAGACTAGTAAACATGTACTTGGATATTCAAAGAAGTGCATCAAGTTCTACTATATATTATGACAGACTATCCATTAATGCCATTCTTTAACTTGAAAGTTTTTCATGCAATTCCTCCTTCTACATTTCCTCAAGGGTGTGTAGAATCTTAGGAAAAATATCGAGTTAAAGACAACTACTAGAAAACATGCTATTAATTTCCTTTTCTCTTTCACGATTTATTGAGATTTCCATTTCTAATTATTAAAACTTATACCATGTCTTGACACTTCAAGATGTATCATTTGGTGGCTATAGAAAACATGTTCTCTAGTCATCCAACTAAGATGTGCAACCGTACTTAACCGTTTTACTTTTGCAAGACAAAACAATTTCTTGAGTAAGTATGCTTTGAGTTTGATTAGGATTGGAAAATTTAAGTGTTCCTATTATAGCTTTCTTATAGAAATAGAAAGGATAGGAATAAGTCTTTTTCTTACAAGGAAAGAAGACTTAGTTTGTTTTCCCCTAATAAGGAAAGGAAACAAATTTTTGTTTATGGTTTGTATTGCATAAAAGTCATTAATAGAAATTACAAAGTTCATATTAGTATTTTCGATAATTATCCTTTTAAAATTAACTACCCAAGTTTATATATAAAACAATTAATTTTACGAAAAGGCTAAGATCCTCATTGAGGTTCCACCATCACATCAGTTGATCTGCTAGCAATGATAGATTCAATAGGTAGGTGACGTTCACCAATTGCAAAACCTGTGCAATTCTTAGACCATATGGGACTCATGACATTTGTAACCGGAGAAACAATGTCAGGCTGGCATGTTTAGTCCCATCCTTGCCTCGAGCCAAGGTCTCACCTGCTTAACTCGATTAAGTCATCCAATGCGAGAACATGTGAGAATATATCTAGGTCTCACGCATAGAGAATAATCACCTTGGGTTACAATTCACCTACGTCTCACGCAGAGCAAAAAGTAATTGCAAGTGATCTCAACCAATTGGACGGCATGACTTAAATTTGACGGGTATTATTTTTGATAAATACATGATCAAAAAGTGTGTACGAGGAAGCATGCATTCATCCTTCATAGCACAAGTTAAAAAACTATTTTTAACTTAAGTCTAATACTTGTTCTTATGTGTGCCAAGTTTTTATTTTCATGACTAATATATATAACCTAGGTGGAATAAATATTAGTTTGAACAATACATTAAATTAAATAACAATCATAACATTTATTTAGTATTATTTATATAAAAACAAGTGTTTAGTTTCAAATCATATTTAAACTTTAAACTAAATCAATCATTTAGTTTCTAAAAATTGGTTTGTGTTTTTAGTTTTTGTTTTATAAATTCATTTGCAAGTTTATATACATTCCAAACATATATAAAAGCAAACAAACAATCAAACACAACCACTGCGCTTGACTAATAGAAAGTCAGGCTCTTCTGCTGAGCGAACTGATGAAAAACCTATGCTGGGTTTCGTGTGCCTTCACAAGAACCAAGAAGTCAACTAAGGGTTAACTACACAACCACAAGGAGGGCTCCCACTTGCTCCAAGAACCATCATGAGCAAGTGAAGCCCCAAATGAACTTGAAGCCCAAATCTGCCATAAAATTCCAGCTGACTTGACAGGCTTGAAACTCCTAGAAGGATTCTTCACCAATCTGAGATCCAGTTTAAGAAATTGTAGGCCTATGATTTGTGCTCCTGCTCCAAACATTTCAGCTTCTAACTCCTTGTAGAACTCCGGAAAACCCACTTTTAGTGGAGGTTACTCCAGCAGCTCCGAATTTGACTTTATGCCTTTAACCTTTGCGCCATTCGAATCCAAACATCGGTTACAATAATTTTATGATTAAATACATTTATCCAATTATCTAACTACAGTAAAGTGCTCAAACAATGGCTACAACAAAAATTAAAATCATACAAAAAGAAGCCGAAACAATAGCAATACCCAAAACTGAAATTAAATGCAACATCAAGCGAATCAAGTCACAAGTGGTCATGGTTTTCATCGGCTTTGTATACACAACATAATAATACCATAATATCATGTATTAAGAAGGTTTTGGCTAAGTCCATGGTCAAACATGCATGTATTTGCCAAGGAAACAAGATGATTAACAAGAAATAAATTGTTTAGCCAACGAATCGAAGAAATAAATTAACTAGAATTAAAACCCCGTTTGGTAAGTGTAACCAATGGATTAAAGATCATTTAGTACTGTATTAAAGACCTTATAAAAATCATATTAATTCAGAAATTAATGCCCAAAGGGCTGATTTAAAACGGATTCAAGAATCGTTCCAAAATGCGCGATTTAGGCCCTTTTACACGTACCCGATAACAAAACCAATTAAAGTATGCATAACAGATGGCTATGGGATCAAAATTACCAGATCATAAGACCCTATATGGGTCGAATTAATTTCAAAAAATAGGCCTTAAAGGCTGTTTTTAAATTATCAGTTTGATTCCATTAAAAACACACGTTTTTAGCCATTTTTACGCATACAAGATGATCATATGACATCATATCATGGCTCGTGGTACCACTATAGGTGCTGAATTAAATGAGTGACATATAAACAAACATTAAACACAGCGGAACAAGCACCTATCAACGGATCCATAGAGTCATATGATCAATCAAAGAAAAGCAAGAAAAGTTATACCTTTGTAGCGTGATCGGTAGAATCAACCGGTGACCTTCACCCTAACATGAAACACCAAGTGAACCAAGTGATCAATGATGATCACATTTATGATGTATCCACACTACACTTCCTTGTATACTAATTGATGCTAGTCTAAACCCTGTAACTTTGGATTTCACTTTGAATAATCTAGATACAAAGTGATGGGAACACAAGAACACAAAAACTTTTATCAAAAGAGTATGTGTGCCGTATGTATATATAGGGAGAGGAGGAGAGCCATATTTAGTAAATTTGTAATCACATTAATAACAAGATATCCCATATTAATTTACCAATCACATTAATTACAAGATATTCCTTATTTATTTACCAAAAGATTTGATCTCATCCCCTCTTTGACCTCCATATAGGCCGGCCACCATGAGGGCTCAAATGGGCCTCCCTTTTGATTTTCCAGTCCAATATAATAAGTACTTTACTTAGTTATTAGAAGCCCGATAGTTATCCCGTATTACGTGGATTATTTATATACCATAAATACAATAAACACGATATATAAATGGTATCTCAGTGTATATGTGTATGACCTCATAGGCTCATATGTGTCTAGCCATATAATTAGTTATTATGACACGAGCATACTCCAACAGTAATGGCCAAGTTTTCTTAAAGTAGGCATCAAGTAAACTTGGTGTGGTGGCCAAGGGCTATCATGGGTGACTAAGGAGGGCTAGAGAAGTAGTTATGCAAGGTGTAGGAGGTGGTGTTGGTTCAAAAATCAAAGAAGGTGACAAGGAGAAGTTTTCTTGGTGTACAAGGGTGGTGATGGAGATGGTAGGGTGCTAGGTTGATGACAAGGTGCTGAAGGTGGTGGTGAGGTCATGGTGCTTGAGGTGCTTGAGGTTCTAGCTTGCTTAGAATTAGGTTTAGAAGTAGTTTAGGGGTGGCGAGTTCATGGTTGTTTTTGGACAGCCAACAGCAGTCCCGGTTAAATGGTTGTCATTTACAAACCGTAATTCTGATTAAGCTCAAACCAGTGAGAATGGTTATATATTTAAGTCCTCTATAGCTTTTAGTTTTACATAGTTAGGGGTCACTATACAAAAATTTAGAGATAACAGCCATTTACTACAGGTGTGCAGAATCTGCGTACTTTTGCTATTTTGGCTATAACTAATTCATCTGACATCAAATCGGGTTGAGTCAACCGGCAAAATGATCATAGGACATAGGGCTACAACCTAGTAATTTTACTTAATACCCAAAGCCTACTAATTTTTCCCAAATCCTATGTTTTATCAATAGATCAGATTATGAAAACTATGAACTAGTTTAAGGGTGTAACGGGTTTGCTAGGGTTTTCGGGTTTAGGATTAGGGTTTAGGGTTAGTGTAGGAGCTGAGATTAGAGAGGGAAAGTGTTTAAATATTGTGTATGAGTGCTTGTAATTGGTGCTAAAGAGGTGGTACGAAATCCTTAAGATTTTGGAGGGAAATAAGCTAGTTTGAATTTATGCTTTGTCCAATTGTACTTTGAGCTTTAGGGAGTTGTACATTAGTTTTGGAGGGAATTAATATTTAAAAGTTATGCATTGTACACTTGTACACATTCCTTACAAGCTTGAATATTCACTTTATATGTAAATATTACATATAATTAGGGTTTTGATTTAAACGTTAACGTTTGATGCTTGTTTTGAAATAACGTTGTAAATGGTACGTTAAACGGATAACGTATTTGGTAAAAATGATATTAGAACATAAACTTGACATATCAAGATGTTTACATGATATAAACATATTTATAGTTGGCATTGGTTGTTGCGTGAGCTCGTTTACTTTAGTTATGTAAACAATGTTACATAATGGAATGTGAAAATTTACCCCGTACAAAGGTGATCATAATATAATAGGTAGATATTACATTGATGAAAATTTCAGGTTGTTATAGTCCCCCAACCATAAAGAAATCTCATCCCGAGATTTAGATGAATGATGGAGTGATATTTGTAAATAATTGAGTGAACAATTTACAAATCGAAAGAAGTCTAGAGACTTATTTATATGATGGTAAATTTGATAAGTACAAACAGATTGAAGGAAAATTGTTTGTACAAATGCCATACACTTAAGCCTACTCATTTATAATTTGTCATTTACAAACAGAGGCGTCCCAATCCTTGTAACTAAGAATTTATAAATTTATAGTAGGTGGTTTATAATTTCCTTATTCAAATGAAGAAGCGTCCTAATTCATTTCAATAGGATGATTATAAATTATCCTATTTAAGCATATAACATGATATTAAAATGGTGTTAAGTAGAAGATGTTTCCTTGGTGGTATAATTTTCCCAAATCATGAGAAGAATAAGGAGACATTAGTCAATTGTGTTCACAAATGTAGATGCCCTATATCGACATGTTACGAGGCGAAAATTTTTATTGTCGCATTCTAATTAACAGACCTAATTAAATGTGGTGGGTTCCATGATGACCTATGTGTTTCAAAAGTACAAGGCGAGTCCTAAGGATTGGCGTACGTTTGTGGGTGTAGTAGGAGATGCCCAATTTTTTTTTAATTTGCTTCAATCTTGGCGGGGTTAACGTAAATTGCTTGACTATCAATTACGTGCCTAAGAAATTGCACGATACTGATCCAGAAGTCATACTTGGAGAATTTGGCATACAATTCCTCCTATAACACCCCCATTTTTGACATATAGCAGCGGAAGCTAATCTGGGGTATTATTTCATAGTACAACAGTCATAATCATAGAAAACGAATCAAAAAGAGACGTTTTTGGAACATTTAGTTATCATTCATTTATTCATCAAAGTTTTTACAAAAGAGAGGTCCTAAACATCTAAAAACATAAAGTTTGAATGATAACAGTTTAGCCATCTTCAAGTCCGTGCCATACGGTGCTCAGTTACCTGAGATAAACATGCTAAAAATTCAACACAATGGTTGAGTGAAATTCATAGGTTTATGGTAAACAGTTTGAATACAAGATATCATAACAGTGGGCTACATTGTTATACACCCATAAGTGTAATAATTGTGATGAGTACAATTATTATGAAAAACAGTATTATTGCGTCTAAGCTCATGGCACTCAAACTGACTTGTGTATATATCATCAATGATATATATATATATATAAGGATAATGGCCCCCATGTAGGTAATTGCCATATACCTATAAGTTTCCAATATAGTGTGTTTGGTTACCTATCCGGCTAACACAAACGGGATTGTCAAATCCAATAGGCCTATCCACAATATTCGCGTTCACTCACAAGTGATTAAGTGTCTATGATGGTGGGGGTCTTTTGGCATAAAAAGGGACTTAGACAACAAATGCAATAATATATCAGGAGAGCATACATTTAGAAAATGCTTGTATTCATGGTTTATAGCATGTATCCCCCCGCGGGTTTATGAAACATTTAAAAGAGTTAAAATATGAGGCTATGAACTCACCTTAACAGGGAAATCTGATTGATGGCAAAAGTATATCAAGGTTAAAGTAACGGCTTCGTCACGCAACCTGGGGTGATATGTCAAGTCTTAGTGTGATGGTTTATGTTTCAAAACTTCATAAAGTTTAACATATTACTTTGATTGATTAATTTATGGAATATTGTATCACTGTTCGGGCTATCATAATCTAGAGGCCATGAAGTATTGTTTGAGGAGCCAGAGCACTTTAAATCGTAAACCCAACAAACTCGTCAAAACAAACACCCAAATGGAACCCCTCACATGAAACTCCCTAGTAATGTGATACAATAAGATTTTAAGTTTCTTCAAAAGTTAATCGATGATAAGTTACGTTGAATATATAACGTAATTGTTTAATAATTCGTCGATTGATGATTAATAACGACAAATGTGTCAGGTTTTAACAAAATCGAGTCTTATAATATTGATATATATTTTTATAATTTGTATAAAAATATTATAGTTTATATTTTTAAGAATACAAAAATGGCAGTATATTTATAAACTTTTACAAGTTTAATCCTTTATATAGTAAGTATATATATTTTAAACCTTTAACTTTGAAACATGGCAAGATTGGTCCTTATAGTTATAACTTTTGGAAAATGACATTTTCAGCCCCTTTAGTTATAAATTTTAGAAAGTTACGATATATACCCCTAGCATGGAATATATTTGCAAAACAGGTCCAAAAGCCATGCAAGCTTATTTTAGGATTCCAAATAATATTTTCAGGTTATAGCTTATTAGAATAAGCTAAAATAATATTTTCTAACGTAACAAAAGTTTAGAAAAAGTATTCGTTAGTTAGAAAATCAAAACAGGTCATTTTTAGGGTTTTAATAAAAAACACATGGGTTTGAGGATTCAAAGCTTCAAACAAGAGTTAATACATGATCTTAAGAGTATTATGAACATTCTAATACAGATTATAGGCTTATTGAACAAGATTTTGAGCTTACTTGAGCTAAAATGGGTCGAAATGGGGTTTTCGGGTTCGTACGCCTAGTAACGACTTCAAGGGCTCCTTTTTTCTTGATTCTTGGCTTCTATTCTGAGCTTAGAGACTTCTATTGATCCTTCTTGGTCTGAGGTAAGACTCCATTGTTGTATATGATGAAATTTGAGGTGTGTTTGAATGGTTTGCATTTTTGGCTATTTATAGGGTTGAAACACTCTTGGTGCCTAAGTTTTAGCTATGAAATGTGTCAAGAGCTATAGATAGATTACTAATGGAGCCTATAGGGTGAGTGTTGTGAGCTATAAGTGTATATTTGCAAGGTGGAAGGTGTTGGAGGGGTTTTGGGTATAAAAAGGTGACAAGGAGGTGTCTAGAAGCCTTGGAGCTTAAGGGTGGTGATGGAGGTGTTTGTCAGGTGCTAGGGTGGCTGCTAGGTGATGTCATGGTGATGCAAGGGAGGTGATTGAGGTGCTTGGTTGCTTAAAATGGGTAAAAATATAAGAAAATGGGTGTCGGGTTTGTTTTATTTCGGGTTAGGGTTTAGGGTTTTAATTTTAAGTTAGGGTTAGGGTTTAAGATAGTTTAGGGTTTAGGATTAGTGTTAGTAGGATTAGTGTTAGGATTAAGGTTTAGGGTTTAGGATTAAGGTTTAGGGCTTAGTTTTAAGGTTTAGGGTTTAGTTTTAGGTTTAAAGTAAAATTAGGGTTTTAGGGTTTCGTTTAGGGTTTAAGGTTTTAGATTAGGGTTCAGAAAGGATTAGGGATTAGGTTTAAGGTTTAGGAGTCATGTATTAAGTGTTTGTACCTTGTGTTCAAGTGGTAGTAAGAAATCTAGAATGAAAACGATGGAAAATGAGCTTATTTGAATTCATGCATTGTTGGTTTGTACTTTGAGTATTTAAGACTTGTACATTGTCATGGAGGGAAAATATAATTCAAATGTGGTGCATTGTACACTTGCACACATGCTTGAAAACTTACACATTCATTTTATATGTATACATTACATATAATAAGGATTTTGAATGGTCCAATGTACCGAGGGTTAAGCTTTCGGCATTTTCCAAAATGAATGACACCTTTTCGAGGTGATACTTTAAACATAACATGATCTCCAACTTGAAATTCTAAAGGCTTATGTCTTATATTGGCATAACTTCTATGCCGGTCTTTTGCAGCTTGCAAGCGTTGATGAATTTGTACTATTTTCTCAGTGGTTTCATGGATTATTTCTGGTCCCGTGAGTTGAACATCTCTAACTTCAGCCCAACAAACTGGTGATCTGCACTTTTGACCATAAAGTGCCTCGAATGGTGCTGCCTTAATACTGGCATGGTAACTGTTATTGTAAGAAAATTCTACCAGTGGTAAGTGTTTTCCTATCCTTTTCCAAAATCTATAATGTCACACCTCACAATTTTCGATATTTTAAATGACTATTTTACCTTTTGACTTTTTGAGTCCGACTTGACTTTTGACTTTTTGACCTTTTACGGTCACATAAAAACGATTACCGCGTAGCCGGTAAAATTTTTGAAACGTATTTAAATAATAAATCATAATTACGATTATTATCGCTCATTTGCAAACTTATTTTTTCTAACTTATTTGATTTGAAAACGAGAAGATATATTTTGTTCCTAAATTGACTTATCAAA
>BQNB010148803.1:0-16252 GCA_026074375.1 Tanacetum coccineum | reverse complement strand
ATCAACGAGATTATTTTTCGAACGACACATTTAGAGGTCGTTCTCTTGTATCTAGCGATGTGTATTATGAAGTAACGCCCCCGGACACAATTCTGATGCGACACGCATTTTGGGGGTGTTACACTAAAAAGTGTCGCTAAAAGAATAGGAGGAAGGAGAATGTGAAATAGTGAAAGATTAGTGACAGAAAAGTGTCGCTATTAGCTATTGGAGGAAGGAGAACACATATTAGCGATGGATTAGCGACAGCCTTGTGACACTAAAAAGTGTCGTCTGGATACTAAAAAAAGAGAGGTTATCCTTGAACAGTGGTTATTGTTAATACTGCTAGTTTATAATCTTAGTACTGTTCGTTTATGCTGCCAAGAAAACAAAAAGAACAGTTCTAACTCGTTTGTGCTGCTCGTCTTGATTAATACTGTCAGGTATTCACGATTAATACTGCTATGTTTGCGATGTTTGTTGATTGTAAGAGTTTATACTGCTAGGGTTAGCAGTTGGTATTGCTTTTGGGCTCAAACTAAACTTAGTACTGCTCTTTATATTTTTAATACAGATTGTGTTTAGAAAGAAGAGTAGTAACTAAGGAGGTTAGTACTGCTTATGAGTACTTAGTACTGTTCTTGTTCCATTAGTACTGCCAGATGTTTTCATTAGTTCTGCTGCGTTGATACTTAATACTGTTGGCCAAGAAAATTAATACTGCCAGTTCATAGTCTGTACTGCTATTGAAAGTAGTTAATACTGGTAGTTTTAGCCGATATCAGATGACACACACGTTTGAATCTCAGACAAAACTGAATTTCTTTCAGTTTATTCTTAAACGATTTATGGCTATTATTTTGGGATTTATTGAAGATATGATTACAAAGATGATTGATTATCACTTATTTGATGTTGTAGTTGAGTTTTTCAGATGCGTGTTCTTATCATATCTTAAAGTGGGTGTTACACTTTAAAGATAACTTGTTTATTTTATATGGTGTTGACGAAGACTTGAAGAATCTAGCAATGTGTGATTTTTCTTATGATGCTCAATGCTCACATTCGCTATCACTTAAATGAGTTACATTGTAGTGCTCAGTGTCTCATCTAGTTGAGGATTCTTTCAAGAGGTTGCGGTCTACTTATACTTTTGTGCTTTGTAGTATGAGTTCGATGTCACGTGGATAAACAAGACGTAAGACACAAGTTTGGTAAATTCTACTTCTTCATCAAGTTTGTTATACTCAATTTTCTTCATCAAGTGATCATTACATAGAGCCTACTGAGTTCGAGATTCAAGAGATGGTTAACATACTTTTCAAAGGAAGCTTATTGTTGACATGTTTAACCATCTACATGCACCACTTGAGGGGAAGTGTTTCGTTACTACTACTGGTCATTTATTACTACTGCTAGTTTATGTTTCTACTACTCAGAGTCATTTTTCTTATTATGCGTCATGGCGGGTATTTTGAGTATTGGAAGGCTGGATTAGTAGTTGTGGTATATGGTTTGTAGCTATTATGATCCAAGTTGCATATCTACAGAAGACCCCTATTCGATGATTACAAAAAGGGGAAGAAGATTACAGGTTCATTGATTTGCAGCTTATTATGTGTGGTGGCATGTTCATGAAGATCTTAAGTCAAGGGGAAGCATTGAAAATTGTTTCATTCATGGAGATAGTTTTGTAATATCAAATATGGGAAGATTGTTGGGTTTATTGATTTGATGATTACAAAACTACATATGCTTAAATGAAGATGAATGAAACAACAAGGGATTAATATGACACTTTGGTATTCTACATATGGAATAATTAAAAGCTAGAAGATTTCTATGAAGATAAGCATTGAAAAGTCAAAGAATATCAAAGATAAAGGAAAGTTTTAATTAGTTTTAATTAGCTTCCTAATACAATTAATTAGCTTCCTTTGTAAGCCTTAATATCCCTCTATATAAAGGGTATTAGGTGTGTAGGTTTAAGCATCCAGAAAACATGGAGAACTCTCCCAATGAGAGTCTAGTAAACGTGTGTGTGTGTGTACACAGTAGTTAGTTAGATAATAGTTATTTAGCTAATAGTTAAATAGTGTAGCCTCAAGGATCTCTTGATCCCTGTTATAGTAGGTAACTGTATTATCTTGATCAAATAATATTGGGGCTTGGTGTTTAATAGTAATACCTTGTTTAATATCATTGATTTTCTTATTCCGCTGCATGTTATGTTCAATGTTATTATCCTATATTAAAGTTCTAAACAAACTGAGTTTAAACGATCTTATCACTTACGGCCATGGCGTATTCTTCATCTTCACTATCGGAGGTTGAGCTATCATCCTCACTAGATTCCTTTCTAGCTTTCAAGATAATAGATCTACTTTGTTCTTTATTGCTTTTGACGGTTTCAGAATCTTTCTTAATTACTTCTTCATAAACCTTCAAATTTCCAATGAGTTTGTCAAGTGATAGAGTTGTTAGATTCTTTGATTCTTCAATCTCTGTGACTTTGCGCGCCATTTTAGATGTAATGCCCTAAGAAATTTTCTAACATAATTCTTGCTAGAAAAACTTTCATCAAGTGCTTTTAGACTAGTAATAATAGTGTTAAATTTAGCAAAGGCATTATCTATTGATTCCTCTTCCGGAATCATGAATTGTTCATATTGTTGAACAAGAAGATCTATTTTGTTTGCTTTGACTTGATTATTACCTTGATGAGTGATTAACAAAGTATCCCAAATTTCTTTTGCGGTTTGACACATAAAAATTCTTTCATATTCTTTACGTGGTAAAGCATTATAAATTACCATTTTAGCTTCATTATTTTTAGCAAGTTTCTTTTTAAGATCATCGTTTTGTTTATGAAAAGGTACAATTTCATCCTTTTTAGTTTCGGGATTATTTTGAATAGGAGGAAAATCACCATCGGTAATAACATGCCAAAGATCTAGATCTTTTGACTTCACATAAGTTTCGAATCTATTTTTCCAATAAATAAATCCATCACTTTCAAATAGTGGTGGTCTTTGCATAGATTGCCCTTCTAAATATTTTTCCGATTCCATAGATCGATTCAAGTTTTAAAATACAATTTATTTTAAAAATCTTGTTTGACGTGGCTCTTGATACCAATTGTGGAAAACTAGAAGGGGGGTTGAATAGTTTACCGCTTTTTAATTTAAGGTTTTAAAGTGTTTGTAAAAATTCTAGATTCGACTTTATGTGAATTCAACACTTGCACAATATGAACAATATACTTATCTAAACAATTAATAGGATAGTATGAGAAAATAATGTAAGACAAGAGATAAGAGTAAGAACAATCAAACCACAACGCGAGGATTTATAGTGGTTCGGTAACGAAGCACCTCTTCGCCCTACTCCACTCCTCGAGCACCTAACTCGAGAGTTTTCTTCACTATGTCAACAAGCTCCCTTATGGCGGAGAAAACCTTACACAACTTTCGCTTATCTTGATTTCCGACACTAAGCTAGATGTCGAGTTCTAATCTTAGCTAGAACCAATCTACCACAACTTCACAACTTCACTACACAACTTTGC
The DNA here is from genome assembly GCA_026074375.1 of Tanacetum coccineum. Taxonomy (NCBI): domain Eukaryota; kingdom Viridiplantae; phylum Streptophyta; class Magnoliopsida; order Asterales; family Asteraceae; genus Tanacetum; species Tanacetum coccineum. The sequence continues at coordinate 12,702 of BQNB010148803.1, read as the reverse complement.
TTCACGACTTGATCACGACTACACAACTTCTTCACACCTTAGTTTTCTTCACACCACTACTTCACCAATCCACTACTATAATCACACCTAACTAACACTACTAGGAAAGATCACCAAGACCCAACTATACTTACAACAATCACCAAGATCTAACAACTACATAACTTTACAAGATTTACAAGTTATGATATGGATCAATAAGATTGCAACAACACACAAAGGTGTAATACTTTTTCACTTGATGATAGGAATTATTCTTCTCTTGCACTTAAGGATTTAAGCTTGGATCACTAGGAAAAAAAAGCTTTATGATTAAATGATCAAAGAATTTTAATGAGATGTGTGGACTGTTTTTGATCAGAAAGAATGAGTGCAAAAAGTAAGAAAATAGTGGGGAATAGTCCAGTATTTATATGACATTCTGGAGGAGCCCTATGGGCGGTCCCCTTAAATAGGTGGGCGGTCCCCTTAAAGATAAGGGGGCCGCCCTAAACTAGGCGCTCCCCAGTTTGTCCTTTTGCATAGGGGGGATTTTCTGGAACTTTCTAGCCGTTTTAGGTCTAAAATTTGAATTTCAAAATGTTCATTTTGAATAAAAAATTTCTTTTAATTGTAGAAAATGTTTTGTAATGTTTATAAAAATGTTTACAACATTTTATAAAAGTATGAGGTTGAATAAAAATTTCCTTTGATCATAAAATGCATTAAGCATTTATTTATTCATACCTTTAAGTGATATAATTTTTGAAATAAAAATTTACTACTAATTACTTGTTTATGTTTAATTTTACATTGAACATTTTTATATTTTATGATTATCAAAACGTAAAGATGTGAAAAATATTAATAATGTTTTTAGGCATTATTTATATCAACAAAAATGTTTATTTGTTTTCTTTTAAAAAGAGTGTTCGCGAGGGTCAAGAAAGATTTCGAATATATATCAGTACATTATTCAAATTATGATTGATATTATTGTTGAATCTAATTGACAAGTTTTCGAATACAGACAAGAAATTGGATTCTTATTTGTCTAGATTTAAGATTATATCAAAATGCAATAAGAGATATTATCTTAAACCTACATACTCAATCATACTCGATTGATATAAAAATAATGACATCATTTTCTAAGACGATAAAAATATGCATCGGATCATAACTCACACTTGTGCAAATGATGTCATGTTGAGTCTACTTGTCCAATAGTTGTGTTCTAAATATTTGGCAAATATATGCATAAAATACACAATGAAGTAGGATCGACGACTTGATTGTTTTGTCCAAAATATTCAAGAAATTTACCTTGCAATGCAATTGGTAAAGTCACCATCTTTGAAAAGCCAAACATAAGCAAATTCACAACATATGTAACTTTGCTCAAACAAGTCAAAAGCACAACTCAAAACTCAAATTATCTTCTCATCAAAACTTTCTCTTACTTTACCAAATAAGCATAATATTTCTTATTCACCAAAAGAGAACCCTTTAACCATCTAAGGTTAGGACTAGGAAGAATTGAACATATTCCATAAACCATTATTGTGTTTTCTTTAAATAAGTGATCGTAAGAGGATTTCAAATATGAAGATGATTATTATTCAAACGATAATCAATCTCATCATTCAATCTAATTACAAAATTAGACTATGAACATGAAATCGAGACTAGGATTTATCTTGATCACAGAAATATCAATCAAATGACCATAGATATTTTTCCGTGTCTACATGTTTAACCATCCTCGGTTATTACATGAAATCACGAAGTCGATTGCAAGACAACAAGATTAGTCATCAAATTGCAATTCACACTTACAGTGAAAATGTTTTATTGAGTCTAAAGTGTTCAAATGTTGTGTTATTAGCTATGGTCAAATTATAGATGCTAAACTTAACACACTCTAAGTAGGATTAACGACTTATGAATTTCCATCGAGAAACTCATAAGTACTCTAACTTGATAAGCAAGTCTTGGATGTTATTTTCAAAAACTCAAACCAAGAACCCTTATAACTTATATAAGCTTCTTTTAATAATCTAATTTCAACACCATCTCCTAAACAGTAGGAAAATTATCCTTGCCTAAATTTGGCACCTCTATGGATCGATGGATCCTTCATCTCAGATTCATCTTCAGTTTAGGTAAATCCGCCCTATGGCATTAGATTTAAAACATCTTCCTCTTGTAAATCTCTTGCTTAAAAGTCTAACATACATGTAACTAACCTTTAGTAAATTATCATAATTTATACAAAGAAACATTCACAAGATCTATTGAGGTAAATAACCTTAATTGGATTTCTTTCATAAAAGACAAGCAAAAGTGCATTCTTTAAACACTCTTATTATAGAGCATTACACATTGTCACTCTTAAGCACACTCCTAGGTTCTAGATGACTCATTCTCTCTTATACCTATAACAACTTGCTTGCTCTCTCATTCAACCTTAGAATTCCACACATCTTAATTAGGATTATGCGAACCAAAGCTAAAGCATGTTAGTTGAGTCATGTTAGGCCCTCTATGAAAAGATAATACAAAATTTATCTTTGCTACACTTCATTAGGAAAATATAGGAATTCTATTTTTTCTAACATGAGAACGACTACTGAAGAAGCTATTGCATTAGAAATTCAATTTGACCTAACGGTTGAATTGCTTCCAAAAGTAAAGTTGGGTTCGTGGTATAACCCGTAAAAATGGTCATGTTTAGCCTGAATTGAGCACCACTAGTGATAGTCTCACATTCATTCTCTAATTTGGTTACATGATGATTGCATTTAAAATTATCATGTTTTATATTCATCATTTTACATGACTTACGTGTCAATTGTGCACCTACACTACGTTAGTCTAATGTATGACAATTAACGTTTAAATGACATATAGTCTTACACATTAATCTCGTTGATTATTGTGTTGATGTATGCTTAGATAAACATGCATGCTTACATCTATATTTCTTATGCATCTAGATATATATTTTATCACAGTAGAATATCTTTCTTCGCATCTGTGTCAATAATCTAAATTTTCAAAAGAGTCATAAAATAGTCTTAAATCTCCTAGAGTCTTCCTTCACACATTCCCTTAATCATCATCTCTCTTTGCCAAATAATTCTAAGACCCTTCCAAGTAGGTTTGACAACTTAAATATTTCATCTGAAATATTTAAGTATCTTTAACTTGCGATTGCAAACATTAAAGGTTATATCCGAAAATCTCTTTTCAATCCTTCTAACAACATAAGTTAAAATGCTACTCTTTCTCTTCAACGAAAACACTCTTTGTCTTTCAATCACACATCTTTCTTCTCACTTAACCACACCTCTACAACCATAGATATGGATAATCTCTTTTCTCCATTATCTCCGCTACCACCTTTAAGACAACCTTATACCTCGTCGTGTGATTATTCTATGAACATTCGCAATGCTCGAGAAGAGCTACATAACTTTGTGAGTGTATTTTATCATACGCTAACCACCATCCATTTCGACATTCTCAAGCTCGTCACATCTATCTTCATTTGTTTTCTTCTTTATTTATTTATTTCTTTCGCGAACGAAACACACCGAAGATACGTCACCATTTCCTTCGGGACAATGTTCAAAAGGAAACATCTCCATCGAAAAGGTTGCGTCTGAAGATAACATCGCTGACATTCTTTCTTAACCTCTCAAGCGCGAATCGTTCAATTATTTTCGTCTAAGTCTAGGAATGATGGAACAAATTTTGTAAATTTTTTTCTTGTTTTCTACTAATTTTGATTCTAGTCTATTTTCTATTCCGTGCATCGTGACAACTTAACTACTTCATCCGAAGTACTTTAAGTATTTTTAATTAGCGAAATGCAAATTAAAATGTCACTTCTTTCACAAAATTCGTCAAGCCCTAAACTCCTCTCTTGTTGGTGGTTTGGCGGCCCCCAGACTTATTCTGGCGCCCCCCAGATATGTCTGGGACCACCGACAGCAGGCTTGTCACATCTGTCATTTATTTTTCAAATCGTAAAAACAAACATCCTCTCTTTTTTCTACTACTAAGAGCTGACGTCTTTCCTACACCCAAACCTAGGCCCAATGTCTCTCTATAGATCAATGGGTCATCCTCATATCCCAACACTCATAAGCGTCATTGCTTATATTGTTAATTATCAAGTGAATTTTATCATGAAATGCGTCTCATTCTCAAACACAATCCTTACAATCGCCATACTTACAAATCCCCTCTCATCTTGGTCTTCACTTCTCGTAAGCGTCTTTTCTAGCCTAAAATGGCCTTCTCACTTCTAATAGTCTTCTCACTTCTGATAGTCGTTTCACTTCTAATAGTCTTTCTACTTCTGACGTTTCTTCTTAACGCTCCTTTTCACTTCTAATAAGTATCCTCACTTCTAACGTCTCTTCTCACTTCTAAACGTTTCTTCTCTCTTTTAATAGTCTTGTTACTATTAAAATTCCTCCTATATCTTGTGACAACTTAATTATTTCATCCAAAATATTTAAGTAATTTGCGAAATGCAAATGTCACTCCTTCGCAAAACTTTTCACTTTCTAGAAAGTGAAGAACATAAAGAAGATATCTAATCTTCAAGTGTTATTGAGTCACCACATTGTTTCGTGTCTCATTATTCTTCCGCCATAAAATAACTACAACCTCATTTCACATACCCACCTTTGTTCATCAACATTGACAAGCACCAAAACACTAAAGAAACCTTTGAATTCCTAATCATCCACCTTTGTCTTGATAGGATCACATGCACATCAATTGTTAGTGAAAATGATATATCAATATTTTCTGTCAACCTCTCGTCAACACGTTCCTTCTTTAGTCTCGCTCATCCTTTCCCACTTTTTGACTCTATAAAATCATTTTCATTCACATCCAAGAACACATCGTCTCCATTCTCATCTTATTTTTCTTTTTATCCTTTTAAAGTATATATTTTGGCATATTTCTCCAAGATATTAAGTGTCATTTGTCTAACTTTAAAAAGTCATTATCATAATATTTTTGTGTTAATCAATAAACGAATCCCATTCTCATTTATTAAAATTCGGTCAAATCTTTGTCCTTAAACATATGTCTTGAGTCTTTTAAATTTATAATTTAGATTGTTGATTTTAAAATAATGGTTGCATGTGTCTAGCTTCTAACTCTCTTTTAAAGTGTCATACTTTAGAATACTAACACCTAAAATGCATGTCTAGTTCCCTACTAATATCTTGCTATATATATGTGCACTTGTCTACTAACTTTGTTTTGTAGCACACATTCATATCTTGATTCCTTGGTGCCCCAAACAAGGGGAGCACTTGCAAGCATTCTACTCATTTAAATTGCATCGAACTTCTTGAGTATCAATGGTAATATATTTGATCCATGGATCCGTTAGAGTCAATATACAAGGAATGTAATTATTATGGGGACGCAATGAGCAAGGGGGAGCTAGGAGATATGTAGGTAAATAGCATAAGTTGGTTAAACCGTGATGATAGAAGACTTTATTGGGATGATGCAAGCTCACCTTTATAGGAAGATAGGATTGGGGATTGTCAAAAACGATAAAGGGTTCATTCATACTCCAAATACTTCACCTCCTACATTTCAAAATCAACCTCAACCTTAAGTACCTACCTTCTTCTCTTGCCTACTTCTCATCTCTCATGACCTTTTCTAAACTATCAAAGAAACACACAATCACCTTCACCTTATTTCTCATATCTTCTCCTCATACCTCAAACCTAAATACTCAGAGCACCTACCTTCTTCTCATTCCTCTAACGTATATACCCGGATCACGTACCCTCTTCTCATGTCTTCTTCTTAAAGCTCCAACCATAATCCACATAATACCTTTTTGCTTTGACAAAAGGGGGAGAAGGGAGTGTAAATGAGTAACTTTTAAACTTTACTATATGTTATAGTTTACATATTTTGTCATCATCAAAAAGGGGGAGATTGTTAGTGCAAATAGTACGATATTTAATCTATATGATCCCTTTATGTTTTGGTAATGACAAACATGTAACTTGTAATACGTAACGTAAAGTGTACAAGTTACTCGTAATCATAAATCATCAATGCATATACACATCAACATCTCTCGACGTCTCAAGTATGCATCAAGACGGACATTGGTTTACACCTGACGTAAATCACATGAGGTATGTATAAACAAGCATTAAACTCACCCGACGTAAATCACATAAGGTATGTACAAACAAGCATTAAACTTGTAGGATGATCAAAGAAATATGTTTTTGTCTTAAAACAATACATTGTTACAAATATAATAAACAATATCTTAAAAATTAATTAGAAAAATTATTTTTTAATTATAAAGAAATGTTTTATGTGGTAATTATTTTAAAATTCAAATCTGGTCATTTTCCGCATAAAACAAGTACGATTTTCACCAAATAAGTATTTCACCACAAGAAGACAAAAATAGAAGTGTCTGTCGGGGCGGCCCTCGTAAATACACGGCGGTCCCTTGGCGGCCCCTTAATATATTTGGGGGCCGTCACTTTCAGACAGACAGTTTTGAGCTCCTATAAATAGTGGGTCACTTCCAACTATTTTGACAACCCTTTTTCACGAATTTCTTTCAGTTCTTTCTCTCTATAGATATCACTAAATCTCTCTAAATCTTTGATCATTCAACTTGGTTAATCTTGTTTAGATATGATCCAATCTTCTATCCTTTCCTCCTTTCCTCAAGTGCAAGAGAAGAACTTTCGTCATCGTCAAGATACGAAGTTATGTAGTCTAGTTACTCTATTTGTAACATTTGTTACATATAGATCGAGTCCATGTCTTCCAGTCTATAGTAGTGTGTAGATCCGATGGTGTATAAATTCGGAAGGGTTGATGGTGTGTCAGTTAGTATTTTAATCCTCAAAATACAAGTGTGGGTGGTAGATTGGTTTTAGCTAAGATTAGGACTCGACATCTAGCTTAGTGTCAGAAAATAATATAAGCGACACGGTTTATGTGTTTTGCCCTTAAAACATAAGGTTTGTTATGTTGGGCCATAAAATATAATGGGTTTGGTTATACCCAAAGAAGGACTCGACATCTAGTTTAGTGTCAAAAAATAATGTAAGCAGTGGTATAAGGTTTTCTCCGCCGAAAGGGAGCTTGTTGATTAGTAAAGTAACTCTTGAGTTGGATACTCGGGGAGTGGAGTAGGGCGAAGAGGAGCTTCGTGACCGAACCACTATAAATCATCATGTCCGGTTTACATTTTCTTTTACCTTTCTCTTTACTAATGTCTCTACATTTATTGCTTTACTTTTACACTTGCATTGTGGTTATGATTGTATGAATTATTATGTATGTTGTATTAGGCATGGTTGTGCAGCTTTTTGTAGTTTACATTTTCTTTTACCTTTCTCTTTACTAATGTCTCTACATTTATTGCTTTACTTTTACACTTGCATTGTGGTTATGATTGTGTGAATTATTGTGTATGTTGTGTTAGCCATGGTTATGCAGCTTTTTGTAGTAAACATTGTGAGTGTGGATATATTGGTAGAATATGCGCCAGTTATTGTAAATCTATTATCGACACATCTCATATTGCTTCAAACTTGATTGGTGATTTGATACAAAAGATCTAGTCTGAAACCTCTTCTGGAGGCGGTCCCTATAAATCAGGCGGCCCCCTGATGTACTAGGCGGCCCCCATATATTTATGGGTCCGCTGGCAGAGAGTGATATAATGTTTTATCTAATGTTTTTAATTGGAAACGTATTCACCCCCCTCCCCTCTACGGTTTCCACGCCTTTGATTCTCATACTGTCCAATTTGTCTTTCATTCCCAGTTCTCTTGTCATTCCTGGTCTGTCTTGGAGAATTATCAACATTTTTGTTTCTCGTATACAATAATGTGTTGAGGTTGTTGTTGGTAGATTTTTAGATGTTCTTTAAAGTCTTAAAGATCTGAACCATTGCTCTTTGAATTTCCTAATCCCTCTGAGTTTGTTCTCCATCACTTTCATGTTCACGATCTGACTCAAGTGGGGTTAATGGAGCTTTGACAATCTCTTTGCCTTTGTTTCTGGTAGTAGCATATGATCTGGTTGATGGTGGTTGTTTCTGTAAAGGTAATGGTGTTTAAGGATAGTCATTTAGATAACGTTGAGTATAAGCAACAAGTGCAAGTAGATTTGCAATCCTAGCTAGTGTCTCAGCTCGTATCTCATTGAATTCAACCTGATGTTGATTCAAGATGTCAAAGAGTTTATGATAGGAAACAATGTCTAAATTAGTAGCTTGCATGACGATCGTCACAAACCTTGACCATTCTGGTTGAAGTAGTAGCAGGAACTGAACATTTACCTGCATGGTGTATACTTTCAACTTGTTTCTCACCATTCATCATCTTATAAAACCTTGTGTAGTATGATTTTAGTGATTCATCATCTCTTGAAACAAACTTTCTAAATTCCCAAAACAACTTAGTCTTAACATCCTATATTTCAATAGACTCTCCTTGCATCAAGCATTCAATTGCTAACCATATTTCCTTAGAATTAGCACAAGCATCCACAATGGAGTAAATATAATTGCAAATACCATTAAGTATGATATGAACAGCTTCTGCCGCATCAAGCATAACACTGACTCTATCACTGGTATGCACCAGCCTCCCGGGTTTGTAGATTCCGTCAGACCCGATTATGTATGCCATTTGTAGAAATCACTATATGGCCTTAAGTAGGCTCCTTGGGCTTGGTTTCAACGTTTTGCTAGCTTTGCCACTCGGATTGGTTTTCAGCACAATAAAACCGATGCATCGTTATTTGTTTATCATCTTGGGTCTCATATTGCTTTTTTATTATTATTTGTGGATGCTATTATTCTCGTCGGGCATCATCTGATTTGTTTTTATCACAATCCAACTTTGCTGAAGAGATTCTTGAGAGAGATCATATGTCGCACTGTAATCTGTGTCGAACCCGTGTGGATACCGAGTCTAAAATTGGACTGGAGGGTGATCCTGTTGATCCTACTTTATATTGTAGTCTTGTTGGGGCTCTTCGGTACCTTACTTTTATGCGCCCTGATTTATCTTATGTTGTTCAGCAGGTATGTCTTTATATGCATGATACTTTGGAACCACATCTTCTTGCTTTGAAGCGCATTCTACGCTATACTCGTGGTACTCTTGATCATGGTCTTCATCTGCATGCCTCTTCTAGGACTTAGCTTGTTGCTTATACTAATGCTGACTGGGCAGATTGTCCGGTGACTCGCCGATATACCTTTAAAAATTGTTTGTTTCTTTGAGATAGTCTTCTATCTTGGTCTGCTAAACGATAAGTTACTTTGTCTCGTTCCAGTGTTGAAGCTGAATATGGCAGAGTAGCGAATGTGGTTGCGGAAACGACTTGGATCCGCAATTTGTTACGCGAGTTGCATCCTGCCTTGTTTACTGCTACTCTTGTTTACTGTGATAATGTACGTGCGGTATATTTGTCTACTAATCCTATCCAACATCAGTGTAACAAACCTATAGTGATTGATATTCACTTTATTCATGACTAAGTTGCTTCGGGACAAATTCATGTACTCCATGTTTCTTCATGATTTTAGTATGCGTATAATTTTACTAAATGGTTGCCTAATGCGTTGTTTCCTGAGTTTAGCTCATTATGCTTTGCTTACTTTTCAAGCCATTATTTTTGGATTTATACTTTTCGATAAATGAGAATTACGTGATGGAGAATTAATTTAATCTAATAAAACCTTAATATAATAATATACCTTGTATTCTCGTGTCCATTTAGTGATCGAAAGTTAGGTTCGTTGGCACAAGTGCTTTTCTAATTGGTTTACGTGTTTTTTTTTGCTTATCATTTACATGTTTATTAGTTTTGCTGTGTTTGTCTTTGTGCTTTATGATGAAGAAAAAAATTACAAACTAACAAAGAAAAACACAACTAATGCCGTGCATGGCCTTATAACTAATACACATAATATATGTGTGGCTGCACATGCTAAATTTGGCTTATTATTTTCCTTTTAACGTGGTTTATTCTACATGTGAAAAAGCTGTATGAATTGGAATTTGATATAAGAGTACCTAATTAACTTTATAAAACAACAGAACATTCAAGGACATGGTGAATAATTTATACAACATACGTTTAAGAGATGAATTTAGGACGAATAATAAATTTTGGGACACGAATAAGAAACAAGTAGTGTTGGAAGTCAAATAGGAGCAGCTTGCACTACAACATTTACCACTATCCCCAGCGACAAATCCAAGCCTTCCCGGACGACTTGTCGCTGGGGATATGAATCCCGGGTGACATGTCGCCCGGGATAAATTGAAGGGGAAAGCTCGCCAGAGATACTTTCCCGGGCGACATTTTCGAACGACTTGGTGGGGCCCACATAGTTTCGGTCAAACTAATAAGTGCCACGGTGGATGCTTTTCTCGGGCGATATGTCGTCCGGGAAAGTGGTTTCGCAAAAAAACTAATTAATTCTGATGATTGATTAATTAATTAATTGCCCTTAATCCCGGGCGACATGTCGCCTGGGAAAAGTTTCATATACGTTGACTTGGCAACCTTTAAAATAGCTTTTGTCGTTTAGTGCCGGTTAACTCGGGCGACATGTCGCCCGGGATTGCTCTGCCATTTTTTAGTTTAGGTTTTCTTTTTTTAATTTCTCTTTTCCCGGGCGACATGTCGCCCGGGATTCCTGTTTTTTTTTTTTGACTTTCCCGGGCGACTTGTCGCCCGGGATAGGTCTGCATTTTTTTTAAATGCAGCCTGCACAGCAGGCAATTTCCAGATTTTTTTCCGGAATTTTTTCGGAAAAAATCTACCAAACATCAAACCTGTATAAACCAATATAGACTCTATCCAAATACATCACAACTTGTACCAAAACACAATACAATATAACGGATCAACGCATTTGATCTAATAAAGCTAAATCGTCCAAAATCCTAATAAACACAATATAGTCTACAAAACGGGGCTTCCTAGTCACAAACCTTGCATTATCCGCAAGATACAAGTCAATATTCAACTAGATAGGGAAACAAATGTTTACATAAGGGTCGCCAAGATCAACGTAAAGAAACAAAATAGCATACTAACCCATATATAACATCTCTAACTATCGTCATCCTCCTCGTCCTCCTCATCCTCGCCGCCGTCCTCATCGTCGGCCATCTCATCATCCCCGCACCCGCCACTCCCGCTGGCATTACCGAACTCAGGTGTTGACTCATACTGTGTAAGCATCTGTGAAAACTTGTCGTCACTTCTAAAAAGCTTCATCATCAAGTTCACCTGTTTGGTTAGGTGCTTGTTCTTCTGGTGTTACTTGTTTTCGTTTTGAGAGCTTTTCGACATCGGCGGGAGTTGTGTGTGCATTGAGGCGGGGGCGGACTGAGGACATCTGTAGCCCGTCCTGGCAATACCCTACCAACACCGGGAAGGTGTCCCCACTGCTTGCCCTTTCGAGCCAGGGCATTGATCTCTTCTTCAGTATAGGGCACACCCGACGGGGTGTTGGAGCCTAGAGCCCGCAGCCTCAACATCTCATCCTATGTAGTGACAAAAACACAAGATAGTTAATATATTAGTCGGGTTGCTACATTATTTCTCGATAAATCATTAAAGTGCGTGTTTTGAAAAAAACTTACGTTTATATCCCGATCCTCATCCCGCGTAAATACCCCGTTAACACAGTGTGTCACGAAGAAGGTGTGGATCAGCGGCGGGTACTCCCGAGTGGCTGAGCTCTCCATTTGTACATACACACGTATATAAGATGAAACAATTTAAAACAACAAATCACAACACACCAAAGCATATAATCATATATATATGTATATATGTATGTAAAATAATTATAATGTTTAGTACCATCTGATCTCGAAGGCAAGCAAGTGATCGGGATCCCTGCCGGCATACGACCATGCTCTTCACCCGGTTTTGGCGATTTTGAGCGGCTCGGGCTTGGTTCCTGGGATCATTCCAAAAGGCAATCTAGGCATCCCGATCTGCCGGGGTAATGTTCTCGGGACGCCGCTGCCTGATGCTCTCCACGTCGTATATCCCAGTCTCGAGGTTTATAACCCAATGCGCTGCCTTGAGGGAAGCCTTGTTGGTATTGTATAACTTTTGCAAATGCTGTTGAATGCCCGCATTGATATATGTTATAACAACCCGCAATTTTCATCAATGTAAATATCCATCTATTAAGATGCAATGTACAATCTATCTATTATATATGAACTCACCTTTTCCAAGGAAATTTTTTGCTTTATTACATTACTTAATTTGCCAATATCTCAATGTGCAACATTTCTTGCATAACTAAAGTTAACGGACTCATGCAACCTACCTATGGAAATCCTATATTCATATATGTCAAGCAATCATCATAATATGTCAAGTCAATATCATTTTTATAATGTACATTACTCAGATAATGTACCATTTGCAACATTATATCAAAACGGGCTTTAAACCGTTATCATATGCCTCTAAACCCTAACTTCATGAAAGGTTAACATCTAAAGTGAATGCACAAGCTACTAAAGCATATGTACAAGTAATATAACATCTCATTTGAAATATAAAATCTCTTCAAGTCAAAGTACAAGTCCTTAAAAGCTCAATGTACAAGTCATTAAGCATGATCTCTAAAATAGC